>JBBPJN010000276.1:0-17638 GCA_038088755.1 Boletus aff. separans
CCATTCGACCAATTATGTACTTTATGTATCTGCTAGTATATTAGTAGAGTCCGAAATATTCCTCGATTTGCTAGATTGACTACGTAAGTTATGGGAGTGTGGGGGAGACCCGCAACGCGAAGCGTGCGTTCCGGAAGAAAAGGTATGATGCAAACACTGGTGACATTGAATAAGTCGTCCGTGGAATATATGTACTGCGGTCCATATCTATTGTCGAACCATCTGGCGGATTGCTCACCTCCAGGCTCCAGGTTTTTCAACCGACAAAGCCGTACAGCGCTCAGCGTGCGCGAAGGTGTCAAGAAAATCGTCGCGACTAGTAGACGGCTCGTGATGGTCGGAGACCAAATGATAGAACTCCCCCGGAGTGGGTGGTGGCGCAACATCTTGTAACGGCTCTGGAAAGGACGAGTTGGAAAGAGTCGACCCCGGTGGCCACGATGGCATCATAGGATATGGAAGTTGCTCTATACCAGAGATCCTGGTTATGCTTGACTCGCGGTTCCGAGATAGATCGACCGCAGCGTCTAGTGTGGTACAGCAATAGGAGAAAGATGGCGGAGTCGTTGGGCCAGACGTCCGGTCATTAGTCTGCAACGGCAGTGAGAGACAACCATTGCCAGACTGCGACGAAGGGAAGGGGTATGCCAATGACTGGGTGTGAGTGTTTTCAAACTGCCACTCAGGAATTGAATGCGGGGGTATGACATCCTGTAGCTGTCCACTCGGGATCTGGCTTGGGTAGGAATGACCGGCTTGGAGCTGGATACTTGTCGAAGTGCAATCCACATCCCATAGAGAATAGTCATTCTCGCGCGGTCCGTGACCATCATGAATCCGAATTTCGTGACGGAGGTCAGGAGGATGCAATAGAGGATCCCACCCACAATCCTGCGTTTCCGGCTGTTCAGATTGCCGCCTCGCAAGTAACGCTACGCTCAAGCGTGCCGAATTCTGTGGTGGTGGATGTCCGTTGCTCGGGTGCAGGATCACGGGACTATTGTGAGGGTGGTGTGATGAGCGATGGATGGAGCGAGGAGTCTCAGGCCAAGACGTCAGTTCAGTCGCTTCTGCTTGGATGGCTAGCGGAGATGAAAGGGAGGAGCTGCGAAATCGGCTTGTCTCAGAACTTGCATCTTCCGCCCCGTCTTCCTCCGCGAGAGTCACTTCAAACTGGGTAGGTGAAGTTAGCGCTGGCCCCACTTGACACATTTGATCGACAATGAATACGCGGGTGGAGAACGGGCTAGGACCATGAGGAGCGCGATAACCGGACCACCGTTGTCCCCATATCGGGAGCTTGAAGTCAAGGTTAGTCTACCGTGCAACCTAGTTAGCAATGACTTACACATTCCGGGGGAACGTCTCGTAGCTCGTTGCCAATTACTCTCCCATAGACCATGAAGGTGATAGAAGTGTAATGGACTAGGGAGGTGTGCTGTGTCCGTCGGTCAGCAGAAAGGTCGGTCATCTGGAAGATTATAAAGGACAACCCGGCAATAAACGTGTTGGCTGCGACCGGGCAGAGAACGGACAGCCTCGGCGTGCGCTTGCCGACGTTATTTCCATCCCGACATTAGTACTTGTCTTGACATTAAGAAAACGTGGCTGTCGATGCCCGCAGACGAACTAGTCATGCTCTCCGCTCGGTGATAGTAGAGAAGTGAATTTGCGTCATTGCAGTGCCAGGAACGTCATTCGGGTAAAATTTTCCATGATGAATGTTGCTGTACAAAAGACGAGTGCAGGACTACCCACCATGTAACAGCTGCATCTGCAGGACATGTGGTGACGTTATCACTTCACCACCTGTGAATGCCGTTTGACTCGCTGCTGCGCTAAAACTGGTCGAATCCTGAGTGTCTCTCCGGTTTGTAGGTGCACCTCGTCGGGGGTCGGTATTTTGCTGTACGAATACGTACGGGACAGGCGTATGCGGAGTCAGCCTCGAGGAACCCACGCGCTCTGTGGCAGTGGACACTTTTGCAGTTCAAGCGTCGGTGACCGTTTGGAGCCACTGTGCGGAACCGCCTTCAATAGTCACATACCAGGCGCTGCTACGCCAGATTATATACAACGAGGTAAAGGTGAGGTATTTCGTAGGTTTCTGGAAAGCCGGAAAGCCAGATGAGGCGTGTCGCTTCGCTAGTGGGGGATGCGTGTCTGGTAGTGCCGCGATTCTCGCACCAGACACTGGTCGTGACAGTGGTCATGCATCGTGCCGAGTGGCGGACCTGCGTGTCGTAGAGATCTCTCAGAAGGCGCCCACATGTGGGTACGTCCAGTGTTAATGGCATTTCCAAAACACTGCTGCATCCGCAGCAACCTCACAGTGAAAGACTTGAAGCTGATGTCATGGAGTTTCAATATTTATATGCCATCCCACAGCAGTGATGCGACTAATGTACAGTGTGTCCTGGTCAAGGTTCAACCCGGGGTAATCATGTTCTGCTAAAACGGCCTTCCTTTCAAAGTCCCAGCCTGAGAAGAGGAAGTACTAGAGCTTTTGGAGACTCCCTGTGGCCTGCTGCGCATAGCTTGACGAGTCGCGATTGTCGACTTTCTACCCCTGACAGTTGAGTTAACTGTCATGGCAGGTGTTACTCTGATTCGAGCTGTCCCTTGAGACACGGCCGTAGCGGCGCGACTGGGGACTGTAGCATTCTTCGACAATGAGGCACCTTTGTGTGCGTTACCCAACCCCCTCGTAGTGGGACGCAAGGTGGATCTACGCCTCAAAGGGTCTAACACCTTTTGCCTCTTGGCCTTAGTGCTACCGTCATCGTCACCAAATTCACTTTCACCCTCGCCATCACTTGTGATTGACTGCGGAGGATCCTGAGGGATGGGAGATGTAACAGGTTTTCCGCGCAAGGTGGCATCTCGGGAGTGAGATGTTAGGAAAGTATTCCGCGCTTTTCCTTGATAGGTTCCATGAGTGCGTTTTCGGCCAGCCAGAGAAGACTCAGAGCTCTCCGACTCCGTCGACGTCCTCGGCCGTAAGGTGAATGCGTTATGAGTGGTTGTGAGTGGACTAGTCAAGCTATCGACGGAAGAATAACCACTGGATGGCATAGATTCGGGGAAACGATGAGGAGTCTTCAACGATGCTCCAAAGTCATCCTCGCTTAGACCTGCCTCGCTGCTACACATACTGTCATCGAGGAGGGTATCTTCATCTGGGTGTCGAGTGGTGTCGGAGCTCTCTTCATAGCCATTAACCCCGGAAGGTATCTTGTTGTTGTTGCTTGAGCTGTGCACGGAGCCGGGGTACCCCTCGTGCACCCTCTCAAGCGTTTCACCAAAACCCTGCTCGTCTTCAGGAATTGGGGGGTACGCAGTGTCGGAAACGAGACGACGGTCACCGCTTGACCTCGTGGTGACTGGATTAGGAAGGGAAATCGACGCAGGTAGGGGTGTCGGCGGGTATGCAGATGGGAATGCTGGGTATGTCCTCCACTCAGGTGAATGGTACTCAGGGGCAGTCCCAACCAGGTCGAGAGTAGAAATGGGTCTTTCATAACCTGATGTGGGATAGGTAGAAGCAGGGGAATACCAAGTTTGGGGTCCACTATGCCTAGACAGAGTCTGAGAGTATCGAGGAGGGTCATGGGGTGGATGTTCACTATACGCGGGGAGTGACACAGTAGAAGAGTGTCGGTCATGAGAAAATCTCGAGCGAGCGGGATTTTCAACAGGTGGGCGGCCACTCAAGCGTTGGTTATCAGAAACACTGCGGACGAATTCATGACGTCCATTTAGCACGCGAGAAGTCCGTACGGAACCACTGTTGTCAGCAAGAATGGGGATTCTAAAGTTATTCTTTACGCGTGTTGAGCCTCCTGGGTCGGCTGAGCTGATGTGGCCGCTAGACGACTCGTCGCTAGGCTCTTCTTCCGATTTCCCAGTGCACCAGGAGGGAAACCAAGGCAACGAAAGGATGTAATCCAGCGGGACTTGCAAAAGGACGAAAAGGAAATCCCCAATGTCGCGGGAGAGCTCCAACATTGGATCCACGACTACGGCGTACGGTTTGATGAGGGGACGAAGAACATGGAGGAACAGCGGTTCCGCGCCCTACAGCAATGTTAACATCGACAGAGGGAACATATCTCCCAAATTTCACGCACTTTAGCACGAGTCAGCACAAGAAAGAGTAGAAATACTGATTTAATTTCGCTGTAAAAGGGGAGAAAGATACCAACGACCCGGTCAAAAGTTCTCTCATATACCGCGTAACAGCACTGCAAAAAACTAATGAGACCTTGTCTTGGATGATTCATCCAATCGGTATTACCCAGACAACCCAAACAGCCAAGCAACCTTTGAGATCCCTCTTTCTCTGGCTTACAGTGCGAGGACTCGGTTGGCCACCGCGCCTTGCGGATGGAGGAGGAGGCTTTAGGGTCTTGAATGTTTCGTAAACGTTCAAGAAAACGACAAAGAACCGGAGGGCTGGAATGACCAGAGGCATGTTGAAAGGAGTCTAGCAGCAAACAGACATGCGAAAAGCTATATAGAGAAGCGGATGGAGAGTAACACGTTCAAGAAGGTGTGCAGACAAGGACCGCGTTTGTTCCAAGGGCGTATCGATGAGGGCGAGGCAGACAGTAGGGAGAGGGCGTGGTCCAACAACAATGTTATGTAATCGATAAGACTTAAATATTTGAATAATAATATGTTTTGTGGACTTCCGGTAAGCTCTCTCGGATTCTCATGTTTGCATGGTGATGCGGCCATGAGGCAAGACTATCATCACAGCGACTGGCAATGACAGTAATTAAACAGCTGGACCGGAAAAAGAGACGCAACGTGCGCAAAGACTGCACACAGTATCTGACGTTTCTCATGCGGTGGCACCATGGCTTAGAAGTTCACACGGCTCTCACACCAGTACCAATGCCCAAGATACGCACCACAAGAACCAAGAAGCCTCCAGAAGGCTTCGAAGACATCGAGAGTGTAGGCTCACTATAAAAACGGGCGTTTTCGGACTCTTACTTGCCGCAGGTTCTCGATGACTACGCGAAGAAGATGAGGGATGCTGAAAACGAGTCGCATGAGGGCAAGCGCAAAGCCGAGTCATTGTGGCCCATCATGCGTATATCGCACACTCGTTCGCGATATATTTACGAGCTTTACTACAAGCGTGAGGCTATATCCAGGGAGCTGTATGACTGGTTGTTGAAGGAGGGTTATGCGGACGCCAAGTGAGTTGCCTCCTCATGTAGGTAGCCTTGGTGCTAAACCTCTATTAGTTTGATTGCCAAGTGGAAGAAAACCGGCTATGAGAAGTTATGCTGTTTGAGGTGCATTCAGACAAAGGTGGACCACTTCCGCGTTCGTTCTATAATTCCCGGCTTATGAGCGCCTAGGACATGAATTACCAGGGCTCAGCATGCATCTGCCGTGTGCCCAAGGCCCAGATCCGCGCGAACACTATAGTGGAGTGTGTGCACTGCGGTTTGTCTAAGCGCAAATGTTTTCTGGTTTCGTGGCTAAATAGGTGAAATACAGGCTGTCGTGGTTGCAGCTCGGACTCGTGAGCAGAATACGTCATGGTCGCATGCTAGCGCGCCTTTGATGCTGCGCAATGTGTTCCATGCTTCCTATGGCCTCCTGAACACCAGACTTCTCCGTCTAGCATTGTCGTTGTCGTGGTTCGCTGGACTTGGACATCCACCACCCATAGAATTGCAACCCTACCTTTGATACTTGCCTTGAAAACTTAGCGTTCTAGAGTACGAGGCTTCATGTGCGCCACGTCTGGTGATGCATGTCGTGATAACGAATTCAAGTAGCTTGCAGACAACAATTTTGTGTGACCTTGCAACGCAGTAGATCATCAAACTGAGCTACGTAAATGGAGTCCTTGTTCTTCGGCAGCGAGCATTGATTTGATGGATTTGGGTATTCCCCTTTTTGGCGCCACGAAGTACAACAACACCTTGTTCACCCGCTCGTACCAATATGTTGTCCTTTGAGCTACCCCGAGTCCCGGGTTTACCGCAATGTCTCGGTCGCCACCGCAACCTGACGTCCACTCCTCGTCTTGTCCCGAAATTGGTAATCGTTCTCTTCGTCGTCCTAGTCATGCATTCCCTGGTCAGCGGACGTGATATAAGTTCGAGGCTGGGATACTTGATAACCCCCCGCTGCCATCAAAGCCAACGATAACAGCTAGTGAGTCACATTACCCGTCTCTTCTCCAAGTGGAACTGACACGTGATGCTCCCTGGGTTAAGTCCTGATCACTTTAAAAGCAGCCAAGTCCAAGTGGTTGGAATGTCGACTTCCACCAGCCTGAGGAAGCGTCCTCACTGCCACAAATGTGGGTCACCAATGCAAGGTCACAAGCGCAAGAACGGAACCTTCGTCTGCCCCGAAGATTTGTCTATTATCACGGAAACCGTTTCAAGTACACGCAAGAGTCACTCTACGCCCCTTCCATCTCCTCCAGCTTCGCCGGGTGGATCACCTCGTGCCTCCCCACCACCACCCCGCGGTTTCTTGCCTGCGCGTGACAAGCCCGTTTTTAAGCCTCCTCCGGGGGAACAATGGCATTGGAGGAATCCGCACTGGGTCTCTCCGCCTCGTAAGATGCGCCTATACACCCCCAGCGACTGGGAACGCGGGTCTCTTACCCCGACTGAACCTGTCACGGAGCCTATGGCGGGTCAGAAGAGAACTTACCCGTCTCCGAACATCATACGAGAGCAGGAAGAGGGAAATCCCCCTTTGTCATGGCCCCAAATTGCCGACGAAGAAGACAATGATGACCAGAATGGGGAAGAGTTTGACTACTTCCCGCGTCATTCCAACTCGCTATCCCCTCGCCTATGGTCACCTTTCTCTCAGTCCCCCGTCAATGATATCAGCCTCGATACTGCGCTGCGTGCTAGCACCCCTCTATTCTCAGTCTTCCGCACTCCTTTTGAAGACCTTGATGGCATTAGGCGAACCGCTCAACGTGAAGGAAAGCACGTCGCTATTATCAACGTACCTCTTGCTCATCGCGCGATGGCAAGGGTGCCAAAGGATAAGACGAACGACAATGCCTGGGTCGTCGTCAGTGATCGCGTCGAAGATTTGAAGTACGCGATCGACTCTCAGCAAGGGGGCATGCCTGGTGCGTTCTTCCCAGAAGAACAGCAAACAACAGGGGTGGGTTTTTTTCAAATGGCGTTTGCTGGCATCCTGGGTGGTCTCATGGTCGCCGTCGGACTCGCCTGCTTGTAGCGATTCAGATCAATGATTGGGGTCTCATTTTGAAGAACAGAAACGAAAAAAGTCCGCTGATACTATGCTTTTATGTACTTTATGCATTCCTACACCTTTCTATGTATGCTGATGATATATGTCCGTATGCTTTGCTTCGTCCAGTCAATTTCAGAGTTCCGAGGCTCAGGCTGACTACAAAGGCAGGATAGTGCAAATGACGAGTGTAACGCAATACATCAATATAAGACAGCTATACACCTCCATTTATAAGTTACGTCACCACATCCTTCAGATCCATAGCAAGGCAGGTCCAGGAAGATCTCTCATACAGCCCAGTCGTCTAATGTCCCATATCCAGGTCTGCTTCCCCATCCTCTCGCCAACCTCTCCTCCATTCTTTCTTCTCGACTCCCCATACCAGCTAGTCCCCCCGAGGACAGCCCTCCACCCAACAAAAGCTTCAACCAGCTTGTCGCTTCCTCCTTATCGCTACCCTTTCCCTGCTTGCTCCTCTTCCTGCTCTTGCGCTCCCTTAGCTTTGACGTGCCAGATTGCGAACCGGAATACGATTCTGGAAGCTCTGCGAAACTGATACGCTTCGGCGTTGACACGCCTGATGAGGGTGCACTCCCCATCACCCTTGCCACCCCATTCCCAAATACTTCGGATACGCTCAGCGTGCTCGGGGATGGATGTGGTGTTGGAGGTACTGAGCGAACCTTGAGTGACGAATGCACAGGGGGCGACGGGGGACGAGTGGACATTGAATGACGTCCCTTGGTCAAGAGTCGCGATATAGACGCCGTAGCCGTTGACGTGCCTTGAACTGGTGCCGGAGGGGGTGTGATTGGAAGGAAAGCAGGAGCACGATGGAATTTCGGAGCATTACGCCGAAGGGTATTTACAGATGTTGAAGAGTGATGCTCGTCAAGGATTTTGCGCAACGACTGCACAGTCCGATAACCAGTCGGGCGATCAGAGGCCTCTGACGAAGATGGAGAGAGCTCTTCATCGGAAGGCATCGTGCGGAGTAGGTTTGGGAACGTGGATGACCTCCGAGGCGTCTCTGACCGGGATCTTGATATCTGCGTTTCCATTGCCGATCGACTACGATCCGGAGACGAGCACAGGGTCCGCACAGAAGAAGGTGAGAATGACAGCTTCGTGCCTCGCACTGTACCCGTTGTGCTGGCAGATGCACGCTTGTCACGAGAGCACAACCACCGGGCGGAAGAAGGGGGTGGCAGAGATCCTGAGCGCTTGACAAGATTCGACAGAAGATGGTACGCTGGAGTGGAACTCTCTGGCTGGGTCTCAGGCGAAATCCCTCCCATGGATGGAGTTCGTGTCTCCTGAAGAAGCGGGGATGAGGATTCCCGAGAATGGACAGAGTGCGAGGATCCGGATGCCCGTAACCCCAACGTAGAAGGTAGTGTTATCAACTGTGGATCCGAGGTGGACTCGACATATTGTGTAAGCGCCCTTGGAGCAGGTGCAACCAATACGTCACGAGTAGGATGAGAATACCGGAGATGAGAACTCGAAGGCTCATTCAACTCCAGAATTGATGGTTTTCTTCGGTGCCGTAGATCTCGCAGGGTGGTTGTGGGTAAACTTCGGCTCACAGCCCTCTCGTCCGAATGTGAGGCAGAACAACTCCCCTCCTCATCTCCAAATAGTTTATCAACCCCTTCCGATATTTCCTCCAGGTGGTCCATCCACGTTTCATGTACTCCACTGTTCACCCTAATGCGAGTGGACAAGTTCCGAGCACGCACCTCCAGAACGTGATCAGATTCATTTTCGAGGGATAGAAATGTAGAAAGACTGGACTGCGTGGACATGGTGGTACGAAGTAACGCGTTAGACATCTCGAGCGCGTGGACGCTGCGCTCAAGCAGCGTGTCAAGGAAAGGATCGGAGGCAGTCGCAGGGACCCGCTTGCGCGTGCAAATGTGCGTGGGCAGCCGTCGTGGGGGCGGATGAACTAGATGATGTTGTGCAAAGACGGTAGGTTCTTGTTCGCCTTCTGTATCGGCGTCTGCCTCGTCTGCCGTCTCTGGGTAAGCGGGCGGCCTGTCAGACTCCACCTCTGTGGAAAGGGGTCGGCCAACAAGATTGCCCCATCCAGGTGGCGATGAATACTCGGGGAGGGTCTGAACGGTTTCCGAAGACAATTTTGACGCGGAAAATCGTTTGCGATGGGTTCTACGATGTATGAGGTCGTTACTTGGGTGGTGGTAGATAGAATTCATCATAGGCGGTGCTTTGAGTCGAGTCAGAGTCGCTGTGAGAACCCGCTAACAACGACGGACACGGACACGTCAAGGCCAAGGAGAGAAGTGCGATAAGTGTTGTCCTCTGACCACACGAACCCCTCAAGTGCAGAGAACACATGCTCCGATGACTAAGCACCACACAAAATCTCTTACGAACAGCAAAATCACTTGCCAACTTGAAGAGCAATCATCCAAGTACAGTATATTTGAGGTACATGATACTTCTCTACGGAGGATATAATGCACGAGGGTAAGGAAATCAACCCTCGGACAACAAGACAACAATCACATCTGCCTCCTCGTCGTCGGCGGTGAAACGGGTCAGATCATCTAGTAATTTGAATGAGTCAATTTGGAAACTCAGACAGGCGCTCCCTCGATCACAATCGGCTCCGGCAGCGAGAATTTGTCGAACGATCCAGCCATCTTTTCGAGGGCGTACTTGCTGCTGCGATGTAGCATGATACCCGGGAGGTAGAATTTCCACGTTGTCCATAGGAACCAGCGGCCATGTTGAGCGATGGTAGTATCATAGTTAACTAAAAATAGGTGACATCAACACACACATTGGGAAGCGTTTGTGAACCGTACCTCTCAGGGCCTCTCGCAGATCTAGCCACTTCTTGGTGACGTCAGTCAGGATAACATCAGCATCCCAACGCACACACTTGAGCAAGACGGTCAATCGTACTAGACCAAGACGCGGGACGACGACAACTAACTTCCATCATGTGCTCTGGCTCGTTTACCGTCCATACCATGAGCTTTTTGCCAGCAGCTCTGCATTCTCGGCGGAAACTGGAGAGGGACATGAGGACGAACAGGATCAGATGATGCTCTATTTCCCACTTACTTCCACCCGTCACCCCCGGCTAATGTAGAGAACGCCATCGAAAACACTTCCACATCATCCCAGAAGTACTCGCGCGCCAAAGAAGTACTAACACCAATGTGCGACCTGCGGCAATAAGGCAATCTCACTTTTGCATATGCCACGAAACGTGGATGCCAAAGTCCAAGCAAGATGCGTGGCGCAAGCTTCGTTTCCCAATTTGGTTGCTCAGAAATAATAGTATGCATTAGTCGAAAGAGACGATCTGGATCGTTCTGTACTTTGACGTCAACGTTAAATTTGACGTGCTGGTTCTCGGGCTGGCAAGATTGAACAATGTGCGAGCGTACCTTATATTGGTGTAAGTAGACTTACCTTCATCAGCAGTGCCACGGTCTCTGCAAATGTGGGTATGGGTTGTTTGGGTTCCTTTTTGGTGCGAAGATGTTGCATGCCGTCTTCGCCGTACCAGTTCCGCTCTCGAATCAAGCCTAGACGCCATTGGTCACTCATCGAACGTGGCAGGATCTCGTGAGATGTACCTTTCAAGTCGGTTGTCCTGTCAAGAGCTTCATTTCGCGCACGTTGCAGGGTGTTACCGAAAAGGGTAAGGGAGATCATTGGGTGCCGCTTACCGGGATCGTGGAACATAACCACCACGCCGTCCGCCGAGACATGGACGTCTGAGAGACAGGTTACGGGTAAGATCACCAAGGAAGGTGATTAAGTACCGCTCTCGATGCCTTCAGCCCCATCCCGTATGGCGGCTTCAAAGCTAGCGAGCGTATTCTCGGGGTATGCTGCAGAGGCCTTTAGCAGAAAAGTTGACTAGATATCCGCAACTTGGACACCAGACTACGTACACCGCGGTGACCCCAACATTCTAAACCACGGTCCTGGTGAGAAGAACAATGGCCAAAGACAACGAGGCGCGCACCAGGTAAGACTGAGAGTGTCATTGGTTGTATAGGAGGGCGATGAGACGGAAAACCAGAGACACAGAAAGGAGTAAAAGGGTGGGTTGGTGGAATGAGGGGAGTGTGGACAGCTTATATATCCGAGGAGTCGGCGGCTGAGAATGTTGCGGAAAGAATCGCGATGCGTAAGACGGTTAACATTCAGGGGACACCTCCGCTATAACTTACTTACCCCTTGATGGAGGGAAAAAAGGCACCGGGAAAATCAAAACTGGGTTCGGGGTTGTTGTCGCAACAAATTGGCCGCACGCGTGTCCACACAGTCCAGGGGGGTGGAGGTGAATCAGGTTTCAAACGATGCGGTTACCGACTCAAAGTGGGAAACATGACACACTACCGAAAGTGTATATGATTTATCGCAGTTGTGTAATGGAGTGCCATATCTGCAAGCACCGACTACATTCTGCAGGTAGCTGGACCCAAAATAGGAGGTCCTCTGACTTGGGAGTGATCTGGAGCTCAATTGGACTGCCGGTGACTCGATTCCGGCATCGAAACACCTATTCATTTCCTTTTTTGCCAGTCATCCTCCACTCAAACTGCCATGTTGTCAAGCAACAACCTTAACCGCTGACCCTCATCTTTGCGTCGCGGACTTGAACCGAATCTGGGCTCCGACGCCACCCGCATCAGGTACATACCGATACCATAATCCAGAGGGTGGAGTCAACATATTCCACATCTTGTGCTCCATATGTAATTCGTTGTGAGGGTGTTTGATCAGAGAACGTCAAGGTGAAACGTTACATTCAACCCGGAAAAATTGTGTGCTATATTGCCTCGATATGTACATGTCCTTCCAACGTATTACGCGGCTGTGCTAGCGACTAAACAAGGGTATCAATCGGAGTAGTTACCACGTCAATGCATTGGTCTCCTGACGTGAACTACGCCTTCGTCGTCCGTCTCCCCATACTCACTAACACTTCCATCTGGTCGCAGGCTTTGTACGGACCTGGATGGCTCACTTGTTTCGCTGGGCGTCTCTTCGCTGGGTGTTGCCAGAATGCTGGGACCAGCACTGTCTGTTGCGTCCGGGGAAGAGGATACCTTGACTGAAGGTGGTTCTGGCGTTGATTCCTCTAGATCTTTTGACAGGTCGTCCTCTTCGCGCTCCACCTTGTCAGAGATATCGCGTAAAGTTGTGAGCATCTGCTCCCGTGTGCGTGTTGCAAGGTCGGCGACATCGGCCATTGTCAAGCCGGCCGTGTGAATCGGCGGGAGAACTGTTGTCATTTATATTGATCAGTAAGGTCTCGGGCGACCCAACAAGTTCAAGTGGCAGATGGGCCGACTGACCTCGGACCTTGATGACCCCCGCACCGAATACACCCTTGTGGTACAGCCTCCAGTAGTTCTCACAAACAATGGGTATGACCGGTAGACCAGCCTGGACGGCAAGATGGAAGGCGCCTTTTTTGAACGGCAACAACATCGGCACTTCTTCGTTGTGCCGTGTTCCTTCTGGGTACATTATCAAGGAAATACCTTCCCGCTTCATCTCCTCGCCTGCAGCTTCCAAAGACTTGTGCGCCCTTGTACTGTTCCCGCGATCAATGAAAATTGCGCCGGACATGTACATCCAAGGACCAAGAGGCGTCCACTGGAGCTCCCGTTTAGCCATGATGGATGCCTTTGGCGGAAAAATTCTGTGTTCAGCGAGCGTGTATCAGGCCAGACGCTATTAACGACGAGTAGCAAGGAAAAACGACACAAGACACTAACCTCCCCAGGCATAAGACATCCAGCATGCTCTGGTGATTCCCAACAATGACAGCTGGTCGTGTTTGCAGATGCTCCTCGCCCTCTACCTCCACTTCTAATTCGAGAGCATGACTGACGAGGTTATAGAAAATCCGTGCGACAACATAGTTGACATCGTGTCGGCGGCCGGCGAAGGTCATGCCGACTGCTACGACAACGCCCCATGCTGATACAACGACAAGACTGCCCAAGAAGATGCTGGCTCTCCAGTAATAACGACCAACTGGGGAGGTATTGGCGATGGATCGGAATAGAAGAACGGGAAGAGAGATGTAGGCCAAGGGCTTCACAACCGAGGCAAGGAAAGACATCTAGCGAGCGGTTCGTGGTTAAGAAAATGACTTATCGATGAGGAGTCAGTGTTACCTGTTGTTACGCACGCTGGACCCTGCAGCGTGCCACGGGCTCTTGGGGAGAGAGGTGGGAAAATAGGAATGTCTCGTCACACAGCGTGATCTGGCTGTCTATCACGTCCAATGGAATTCTACTCTAAACTAACTTTTTCTTCGCAAAAATCTACGGCGGGGCTGCGCCTCGTTCTCTGGAGAGATGGAAGTCGATGCCTTTCTTTTTCTCCCCCTCTTTATGTTTGCGCGACGCACTACATGTTCCTTCGGCTGTTCCGTGGCATCATCTCGCGTCGCGTCATCATCCTCATTACAGTCCGCCAACTGCTCTGTTTTCTGACGGCTCGTAGTTGGCCGTGCTTCACCTACAGGGTGGCGGGCTTTCGTCGTTTTCTTCTCCAAAGACATATTGTCCCATCCACCTTGATCAGCCATCATCTGGATGACATCCCAGCACTTCGCGGACACCCTTTGTACACTGAGGCGGCCGCGGGTGATTAGAGGCATGGCTGTGAGATGTCGGGCTCAGGTCCCACAGGCGATGGGATAGAGAATGCCAAGTCACGATACCTTTGATCGCATTAATACCGTCTTCCCCCACATAGCCTATCGCTTTAGGAGGCATGGCGGAAGGGAGACCGGCAAGGTGACGAAGCAGGGATAACGGGACGAAGTGCCGTGCCCGTGATACAAATTTTGCATCTACCATAAACCACCTGCAGTTGTTTCTGTCCGATTTCTAGCGACAGCGAGATGGTAAGTGACTGCGGAACCTCTGTTGTTTGCATAAAACCCTCACTTCATCAAAATACGGGTGTGTGCTGGCCAGCACAGTTATTTTTTGGACGCGAAAGGGCAGAAGCACACACCTGTCCCATGCGGTGTCTGTCCACCAGCTCATCAGTGGCTGGCGACGGAATTCTAGAATTAGCGACAGGCGTACAATCCGGATAAGCTTCTTTGGAGACCTAAAGACAACTAAGCACGGAACTTTGGAGGACCGATGCGCAGCAGACCTCAGCAAAACCAGCGATGCCTAACTTTTTGCCTGAGACACCTTGGCCCTTGCACACGAATCATTTACTGACCTGGGTTCTTGCAGTTAGAGTGGTAGAATAGAATCTACGCGAGCTTGTGATAAAAGAGCCTGGGGGTTGGTGTACTGGCTAACCTTGTCTCCAAGGACCATTTCTTTCATAAGATTCCTTGCTTCATAATTTCGGACGCCTTCCCATGGAGTGGATCCCACAGACTCGAAATCGTCAATACTGAACTGTAATAGCAGGTATATCCAGTGGCCATGCAAAGTGATGTGTGAGGACATGCCTTGACATCTTTGCCTTTCACGACGCGTGAGTCAGGCTCCGCCTTCATGAGCCAATAGTTTCGTGTACTTTCCTCCATGTCGTCGAGTCCTAGTCGAACGAACGGAGAATATTCAGACTCAGACTCGTGTAAGCTTCTGCGCAGACTTCGGCTCTTGATTTGCTGGTCATTCTTCGGGTGTGATAAAATCACCAATTGACATATGTAGGCAACCTGATTCAGGATATGAACCGTCCGGGATACTTGATGGTGGTCATTCAGTATCACAGCCTTTTGGCGTGACGGTTAAGTGGCCGACGGCCTGACCTTACAACATGTGTCATAGGCATGTGCCGCAGCAGTCTCTTGGCTATGCGAGCTGTATAGCACTGTATGTCTTTCTGATTGGAAAACCAAGTTTGCTCAACGCCGCTTTTGTAACGTTGCGCCTCTGCAGGAATCAGGAACAGGGATCGAAATAACTGACAATGTGACCCTCTCGGTAGCAATACAGGCTTCTGCTGCGCATTTTCTCAGCCTCCACTTGTTTAAAAAAACTGCGTGAACGGTACTCTGGCAGGGCCACTCTCAGGTCCCTACAAGCTGGCGACGTCGAGCTTCATTCACCACTGAGTTGCAACAAAATGTCGAACGCCAATGGACTGGACACCATCAACCGCAAGGACCGTATTCCCTCTCCTACCTCATCGACATCTCGTGGGAATGTCGTCGACCATGACGCCCCTCATGGTGTGTATCCCACCTTTCATTCAACACAATGCACGGCCAATCTTCTGCAGTCACAGAGGAAGATAGCCCCTCGAAGCGCCATGCTGCAGAGGGCAAGGCTCATATGATCAACGTGCAGCCCCTCAAACGCAGCGAGATGCAGGTGAGGCTACCACAATACTCTCAGCGCTTGACTCGCTGATATCCTGACCCAAGCCATCCTATGCCCAAGATCTGGGGACTGGAGAAGTACGTTCTTCTTCTGGCTGCCTTCTCGCTCAATCCTTGCTCACGCCTTGTGGTTGCATGTAGGTGACTCATGGTGTATATGGCTCGTTCCTCCAGGGCTTTGGTACTGTCGTTGGATTCTTCGGTGCTATTCCATGTTGCCCATGCCCAAATCCTTTCCGTAACGTCCAGCAGGGTTGGGAATCTCTCACTTATCACCCACATTTTCTCACGTGCCGCCCCAGGTTCCGTCGGTTTGGTCACACGCTTTGGCCAATTTTACAAGTCCGTGGATCCGGGTCTGGTTCAGGTCAACGTCTGCACAGAGTCTTTACGAATCGTGGACGTCAAGATTCAAATCAGTCCCATTGGCAGGCAGACTGTTATAACCCGCGACAATGTCAACGTTGAGATGTATGCTACTCATTCCGCATAGCTTTTCTGTATGTCTCGGACTAATCCTGGAAACAGTGACTCCGTGATTTACTTCCAGATCACGAACCCATACCGTGCCGCTTTTGGTATCAGTGACCTTCGTCAAGCACTCATCGAGCGTGCCCAAACGACTTTGCGCCACGTCGTGGGTGCTCGCGCGGTCCAGAGTGTCGTCACCGAGCGTGAAGCTATTGCCTTTGAAATCGCAGAGATCGTTGGCGACGTGGCCGACAAGTGGGGTGTCGCCATCGAGGGCATCCTCATCAAAGATATTATCTTTAGCCCCGAGATCTCCGCCTCATTGTCTTCCGCCGCCCAGCAAAAGCGGATCGGAGAATCTAAAGTCATTGCTGCACGCGCTGAAGTCGATTCCGCTCGTCTTATGCGTCAGGCTGCCGACATCCTGGCGTCTCCTGCAGCTATGCAGATCCGTCAGCTCGAAGCGTTGCAGCAGATGGCTCGGTCCGCGAGTAGCAAGGTCATCTTCGTGCCGATGCAGCTTCAGAGCGATGTTGTCAGCCAGCTGACGGGTGGTAACCAAATTGCTTCCGGGTCGGCCGCCGTCCTCGGAGACGAGGTGGGTGAAGGCCTCGGTGCTGTTGGTCGTGTTGCTCTTTTGAACAGCGCGTCAAATGTATAGCTATGCAATCGCACACTCCTGTTTTCCTGATTTCGTTCACCATCTCTTATGCGGCTTAGTTACGATTTGTGTGCTCTCTACGTTTCCGCCACCGAAGGACTCGTGCTATTTGACCTCTCTAGGTTGTATTCCAGATGTGCTGTATAGCCAAAGGTCATTGTCTCTTTACGTACTTTATATACCGTTGAATTTAGCCTCGAGTTCCTCAACGCTGTGATAGAACCTACCATGCAAGAAGATTGGAGGATACAAACAACCAAGAATCAAATTACTTGATTCTGTGCGCCGCTTCGCACAAAAACGAGCGGTGCTGCGGGAACACAAAACAAGGACAAACGAAATAAGCTGACGACAAACAAGACAAAACGTTATATATGAGCGCGCATGTCGAGAGCGATCAAGGGTAACAAGAGCAAAGGCCAATAGATAATCCGATGTGTTGATAATTAGTTTGTGTGTCCCACCAGGAAGCTAGGTAGAGTGGACTCGGAAGACGAAGTTTAGCACTCTCAAAGGGATCAGGAAAGTAACTGTAAAACGAAGTCAAAGATGGAACATGGCGAGAAGAAACATTAGAGAATCGGATAGTGTAACGTCAAGGTGTTCAACAAGAAGTGTCGCGCTCAGCGGGTTTGCTTGTGGGTCTCCATGGTCTCCTGGAGTCCAAGTCGAGACTCGCCAGTGTACCATTAAGATCATGAATAGGATCTTCCTCCTCGTGAGTGTCGTGACGGTTGGAGAGTCCCTGAGAGGAAGTCTGGGTTGAGGTTGGTCGAGAGACGGGGTCTTGGCGGGAACTGGAGCGGCTCGGTTCAACCGACCGATTGGAGGCGTCGAAGTATGGGCCATATTGATATTGATGACAGCCGTTGGAAGCCAGG
>JBBPJN010000277.1:0-17636 GCA_038088755.1 Boletus aff. separans
GCTTGGCGGTCAGGACGAATACGACGACGAAGAGAGAGAGGAGACGGAATTCGTTGCTTCGTTGGCACCCGGATAAGATGTCGCTTGTGCTTGGCCGTGTGGTACCCGACGAACTGGAGCTCGTACGGGAAGGGATCCATGTCGTGTTTAGCATTCTCAAGGCGTTGCAGGATGCCGAACGAACGGGGACTCTATAGGGAATGGCATATATAGTCTGGCCGCTGGCGGTAAGGATTGTTTTGTCATGTAACAACTGCCATATGCGAGTGCGTATCAGAGCGAATCTTTACTTTCCAGATCCAAATTGCTAAGACTCAGACATGCAATTCGGCCCCTCGAATGAACTGGGGCATTGTGTCCGCTGCGTGTGTAACTCTCGTTCAAGTCCAGGCGGTGCCGGTCGGGTAGTAGTTATGGACTGTTACATAATCTATCTGAATCGCGGAAGCCTTGCCACTAGTGTGCTAATCTCCACTGTGATCATGTCTTCTTCGACGGCATATCAGACATTTTCCCTGGCAAACCAGGTGCAGCAAATCTCGCCAAAGGATGAGATATACGCCTTTGACGTGGAGGCCAACAAACGCATACTTCAACAGGCACCATGGGACCAAGAGTAAGTGCCTCGCGTTCACAGCCTCCTGTTCAAGCACGCCATTGCACGCTGTGATCCCGTACTCACCATGACTGGACAGTCCACACTACTTCAAATTTTGCAAAATATCCGCCGTTGCACTGATCAAAATGGTTCGCCCCTGTCTTTGTCTTTCAGTTCCGTGCGCCGTTGGCAATACTATTTTTCTCGATAGGTTATACATGCGAGATCAGGCGTTCCACACGAAATCATGGGTCTCATGCAGGGAAAAGTCATCGGAAACTCGATCGTGATCATGGATTCCTTCGCGTTGCCCGTCCAAGGCACAGAAACCCGTGTCAACGCTGCAAACGAAGCGAACGAGTACATGGTTACATACATACAACAGTGCGAAAAGGTACGATTTGATGACACAATTTAGTAGTGATGCGAATCAACGTAGACCGCCTACTCTCCTTCGGGCAGGTTAAACGACTGGAGAATGCGATTGGATGGTACCATTCCCATCCGGGTTATGGGTGTTGGTTGTCTGGTATAGACGTTGACACCCAGATGAACAATCAGCAATTCCAGGACCCCTTCGTAGCCGTCGTCGTATGTCTGGCATCGTCCTATCTTTCACCTTCGATCTCACTCTTGTATTTCCTCGTCATATCCCCATAGATCGACCCCAACCGCACAATTTCAGCGGGAAAGGTCGACATTGGTGCTTTCCGCACTTACCCCAAAGAATATACCCCGCCAACATCTTCCGCGTCTGAATACCAATCCATCCCCCTTGCCAAGATCGAAGATTTCGGTGCCCACGCCAATCAATATTATCAGCTCGAAGTCGAAATCTTCAAATCCAGTTTGGACGAAGAATTACTTGGATTGTTGTGGAATAAATACTGGGTCAACACACTAAGCGGGAGCAATTTGATCTCGGTACGTACCCTTTTGACTTGTTAGTCTCGACCGAACACCACCTGGGGGTATCCTGTAGAATCGTGCCTATGCGGTATCGCAGATCGCAGATTTGCACGAAAAACTTGTGAGAGCGCAGACGGCGGTTGGCAACACACGGGCAACTGTACCGACGCTGAAAGGTCAGGACGAAAAAGGTCTTAATAACAAGGTGCCGACACCTCACAAATTGGTTCAATATTATTCTCACGTGACGCTTCGCAGCAAGAAGACAAGAAAAAGGAAGACAATCAACTAACCAAGGCCGTTAAAGACAGGTCAGTACATCATCGCTCGTATTCACGCGTCTCGAAGGCTCAGCCTCGTCACAATTCCATTCACAGCCAGAAAATTGCTGCTGAAGCACAGCACGGTCTTATCTCTCAAATACTCAAGGATGTCATCTTCTCGTCAAGACCAAGTGAAGAACCGGATGTATCACGCGTGGCAAAGCTGGTTGATGCGACGATGTCGATTGGCTGATTGTATCGATAGACATATCGGAAGCGGTACGAATATAATACAGCGTTCAAACCTACTCGAGGTACATCTCATAACTTGAGTCTCAATGTTCAAATTATTACGCAGGGGCTGAGACATGAGAAATGAAATGATTCCATGACCTAACGTGGGCTCAAGTCCCGGCTTACCTGACTGCAGATTGGTCATCTCTCCCTTGCTACTAGACAATTCTACTACATATTCCCCTTTAAAACACCATCGACGCCTCCACATTGGTCTCCTTAGAGGATAAGGTAAACCTGTGACATATCAAGCCTATCAGCAAACTAACCCTTGCCCTGTCCAGATTGCCCAGAACTGTACAGCCTGTCCCAACAAGATTTTCGACTGGACAGAACATGAAAAATTCCCGCCTATAAACTTGATCCAGAAAATTCAATAGGCAATATTTATGTCAACTTTGATCTCTTGCAACAAGTCTACTTGCTAGAGTGCTCGTGTGACATGCATGAAATTATTGTGAGAAAAGGGCTACTTTGCTGATCAAGCTGAACTGACCCGGTCAACTTCTGATACAATTTTCCTAGCGTAATCGATGATTTCAAAAGTGGTATTCACTGATTCAACGCGATCACTCTTGTGTATTTCGTGTTTTGGGGTGCCAAAGTTGGCGATGTGAGTATCCTGTCCTCCTTTTGTCCGCCTGATATCCCGTGCGTCCCTACCCGCGTCCGTTGAGCTGGATGACTGACACCGTATGGTACGCATGCCTCGCACGCAAGCGTGGATCCCTCCCTTTCCATGTCCATGTACGGCGTCCTGATGCTCACACGCGGCCTTGGAAACATGACGAGCATGCCCATTTCGACGACATTCGCGCCAGTGCGATCCGAGTCGCTCCTTGCTTCCAACGGCGGTTCGCGGCAGGGCTTCGCACTCGACGAGGGGCAGTTCACGCGGCTGATTGCCTACGTTGGGGCATGTTACGCAATGGTCTGTTGGCGCTTGGAAAGGGTGGTCGGGAACGGGAACCGACCTGCATCTCATTTGGCATCAACACTCACTTCGTGGGGCGCCGCGCAGAGAGACGCATGGTGGGTAACGGAAGTTACGAATATGTATTGCTATGGGTTGTGGTAATGCATGGCTCAGCCGCTCCCCACCAATTAGATGCATCAATCATTCCTAAGGCCAACATGTGACAACTTCTCAGACGTGTCCATGGCTCTGCCTGCTCAGACGGAAATATTGCAACCTGAGATATATATATACACTAAAGATCCTGATATACACTTACACATAGTAACCAAGAAGGCCAACTAACACCAAGAAAACGGTACCATTTCTTCAACAGCAATCAAAAAGCGAGATCAGAACGCTCTTGGCGTAAACTTTTTATTACATTCCTCGAGGGCGCGTTCAACGACCTTCATTGCCTGCAAAACCCGTTCTTCTGCGAACCGCCGCCCGATCACTTGCACACCGACTGGTAACCCATGCATCGCATCTGCATCATAGATAGAGTATCCGCCTTGGCCGATTACACCCATCCGTTTGAATTCGTCGCTCTTTTGGAAATCTTTGGGTAGCGCGTCCAACTCTTTGTCCACAAAAGTCACTGGAAGAACTCCGGCAACGCAGTCAACCTGTCACCCATGTTCAATCACTCACGGCGGTGGAAACGAGACGTTGATACGCACGACATTACATACCATACCCAATGCAGCAGAGATCAACGTGACCTTCTCGGCTGTCCCTGCTGGTATGGCTGGCATGGGATGAGGCACAGTCAGGACAAAGTCCAAGCGCTCCCCCTCCCAAGCATCATACCATTTCGCCCGATATTCGTCCCGAGCGACGACGAGCGCACGTTCCTCGGCCGCCGTCTTGGTGTGCAACGACTCCGTCAGAGATGCCCAGACTTCATCCCCAGTTAGACTGCGAGTGAGCATAGCAAGGAACTTCTTGACAAACAACGGCATTTCCAAGAGGGACTTGGAGCCGCTCATGACAGGATCCAACCTTTCATCTTTGCGCAAGGGTTTGAAAAACCCAGCCCCTTTGACCCGATCAAAATCGTGTAAAAAGGCAGGAGGATGACACTCACCCGCGTCAGAGAAACATAATTGTAAGCCGATGCTGAAACCCTCTATAACAGACGGAGGGGTACTGGAGACGTCCTTAAACATATCAAGCATGGCATGAAATAGAAACACGCACAAATTTACGACCTCATGCCCTTGTTTCTTCAGCGCATCCAAGACCGTTTCCAAAGCTCGGCGGCAGGCGGGAGACGGGGGCATGACCCCTATCAAAAAGTTCATATCCCTGACGTTCATAATGAAGAGTCCACACGCTCACCATCTTCCCATACAACTCCCCATCGTAATTTTCTTTCTTGAAGGTCCACTGGCCTCCAAGGTAACGGTACACACTGTCGCATCTGGGGTTAGAGTGGGTCCTTGGCAGGTACTGTCGCCCCCACCGTGTAATCATAATCCCATGGGTTCATATCCACCACTCGCTTCCAAAATTCTTCCAAGTCATCCAGGCGTCGTGCCATAGGCGAACACGAAGTACCAACAAAGTCCTGTCCAGGCAATGGCGGCAATGCACCCAGACTCGGAAACCTGCCAATGGTCGACCGCATACCGTATACACCGCAGCAATGGGCGGGCCACCGGACACTGCCCCCGATATCCGTACTAATCTCGACGAGGGTACCTCGACTGGCCAAAAGAGCCGCACCGCCACCAGTCGAAGCGCCACTCACAAATTTGGCATTGTACGGGTTGCTTGTGCGACCAAAGAGGTCCGAGGAAGTTTCGAGGCCAATGAGTCCAGGGGGTGACGTTGTTTTCGCGTGTATGATTGCCCCGGAATCCCGCAAAAGTCGGACGATGGCAGCAGAGGAAACCGCAGGCTTGTTTACCCTCGATGAATAGCCGATCGTCGTGTCGTAACCCTCGACGTCAATGCAGTCCTTGACGCTGACAAGGACACCAGACAAGAGGCGAGCAGGTTCATGGGTGTTTGACTTCAGATCGCTACGCGTTGGTGACCCGGAGATCATGGACTCCTCCAGCATGACGGCAGCTAGACAGTTGGTCGCTCTCTGAGCCGAGACGAGTTTCTTGCCATAGGCTTGCAGTATCGCCGACGTAGACACGGTACCAGCTTCATGGTCATGTACGAGTTCGCGAATAGAGAGATCGAGAATTTTGTTGTCTTGTTCGGTACAACTGTCCGAGAAGGAGGCTGGAAGGGCGTCAAGCTGGCGCTGCCGCTCCTGTTGTTTTGCAGCACTGAACGGGATGAGTGAATGGACGCGCAAAAATCTCAAAAAGTCTTACCAGTCCCGACGATGAGGGGAGACGGAGAACATGGTGGGTGATTTAGCAGACAGGGATGATGGTAGTATGTAGCGGCTTGGTAGCGGCGGTAGCGAAGGGTCAATATGATCAGTGATCACATCCCATCAATTTAGTGGATAAAAGGCATTTTCTGGCCCTGCCAGCGAGATCACAGTGACAAGGGTCGTGAGAGAACTTGTGGCCCTCAGCTCGGGGGACTGTTTCGAAGCACGCTGCCACTGGCGAGCCGATTGATCGCGACAGAACTTTGCGAACCCGACGCGGACGTTATAGGAGGCTCAGACTGAGAGAATTGCCCGGGTTTCACAAAATAAACACACATACATACACATTGTTTAAACAAAAGTTTCTCACCACCATGACTACAGCAGCCTTGAGAACTCGGGGCTCGTATTCTTCTGGACCCGAGGGTTTCAATCGTCGTCGAGGACTAGTACTACCGATGTGACCGGCCTTGGGAGCTAGAGAAGTGCAGGCAAATTAAAAGGCCACGTGATTATTTTTATCTCCCCAAGTGCGCCAAACATATCACTGGCAACCTCGATGCATTCATACTAATCACTGCAAGTGTTCGACGTGAAGACTCAAACGTAGAGCAGCACCCATGGCGCAAACGTCCCCCATCGCTTCCAGCAACTGTCCCACAGTGAGACGGACGGCAGTAAACGACTGGGACTTCCAATGGTAACATAAGCGACTCGATTGCGTATGGGTTTATTGCCAGTGCAGGAATTACATAAACTCCACTGATGGGCCGAAATGAGCGCGACGTTCTGCAGAAGGATGTATAGTTTAACCCTGGGTACCTGACTGGAAAGATGAACAGTACCCATCCAGGTCACGAAGTGTGAACATGAGGCACATGCTGGCAGCAGCGTGGGATAAACCTCCTCGGCGGGTCACTTCAGGGATAAGTCTGGGAGCCAAACAAAGGACCAGTTATTAGCCATGCTTGGATCGTTCTCGTGTACTGAAGTGATGGCCCACAGAATCCACCATTGTATATACATTTGAAAAATCTTTGACATAAAGACTCACCTCATGAACGCCCTCACATTCAACTAGTCTGAAACACCAGTCTAGACTCATCCGAGCCAAGGAGAGGTTAGTTGCGGCCGCGCTAGCCGACTGCAGCCAAAGGTCTGGTCCAGTCAGGGCCAACCCGCTGGACTAGTCTAGTGAGTCTAGTGAGTCCCTAGCAAGGCAGTCAGGGAATCCAGTCAACCATATTGGTGATGGCCTGACAGACGTATCGGAGTTTGATCACACTTGAGTAGGCTCGCCTTATTTGGGAAGTATTTCCATCACTCAGGGTCACTCTTTCTGGCCAGTGTCAGGGTGAACATGTGCGAGGCATAAATTCAACTACAGTCCACTCTCTTATAACCCATAACCTATACTCTCTAATAATCCACTAGATTTTCCGACTTGGTTTGCAGGAGTTTTTGCATCCATACCCCATACCCCATAACCCATATCCTTTTCAGCGAGTTTTCCCATGTAAAAACAGGTCATAACTTTCAAATAAATACCTCATAGCCCTGACCCTAATATACATAAATAGAACTTTTGTATTATATAATCAACTTTTTTTGCACATACAGACCTAGAAAGGGCTTAACAAAGTGGCTGCAGTGGCTCGAAAGCGCTAATAATGAGCTATCTAGTGGATGTGAAGACTGAGCAAGAAGGAGAGCAAACAATAGCAATAGATCATGCATAAGCTAACAAGTCAGTAGTTAATTTTATTGGTCCTTCCAAAAAACCCATACTCTCCGATAACCCATGCTCCACAGCCTCTCCCAAAGGGTATGGGTTATAAGAGAGTTGACTGTAGACCTAGCGCGAGTATCTTCATCTCGCGCTACACGCGAATTAATCGCTTGACTACATAATGCTGGGCGCGTTGTGAGACAATCACGTGAAAAGCGTGACACGACAATAAACGTCAACAAACGCGCGCCACCTGGCTCAAAGATCGTCGCGACCGCGTTCGCACTGGACGACGATGCTCCTCCACTCTTCCAGTCCGTTTTCGCTCACATGCTCTACTCCCAGTCGCTCTTCCTACTATTCTGCACGGAGTCACCAGCCCGTCAACTCCTCACCGCTCGCATCGCCCACATGTTCGTCTCCAACTCACGAGATACAGGAGCGGCGGCGTGCACAGTATAAATCAATGACACCCACATCCCACTGTTCGCCCGTGAGCCGGGCCTCCGCAAAACTTCTCTTCCGCACCAGCAACCAAACCCCAGAGGACCCACAAAAAATATTTCTCAGGGAACGTTTGCAGGCCCGGTGTAGAGAACACGCACAGAAGCTCCGCGAGCGCACCGTCAAATCTCGCAGGAGCAGCGACATGTATTCCGACGTATTTATGGATGGTGATGATGACGAAGAAGAGTCGGATGATGTCATCATGCGAGATGAGGTGTGTTATCATTGAAAGGGGCCCCGCGCGTTCCGCTGACGGAAAGTGAACGGAACATAGCTCTTCCGGAGAATCATGCAAAACGCAAACCGTAAGAAAATGTATTCGTACCGTGTCTCCTACGCCCTCGAAGTGGGCTCTTCATTTGATCCAGACATGGAGGATCCAAGCACGTGGGAGAGCGAGTTGCAAGGTCCCAAAGTCCAGATTCCCGACATATCATTTCAACTTACACGTTTCCAGATCCAAAATCCAGTAGTACTGAACCGCTCCCTGACGATCTGGAAGAAGAGTTCTTCGAATATGCTGAGAAATGCGCAGCACTTGCGGATTTTGCAGATTTGGACCTTGAAACCGACTTCAGTGATATCGACATGTCTTGATCATTTTCTGCCTCTCTTCCGTGTTGATGATATTGTATGTTATATATTATGCTACTGCTCTTGATAGTGATAAAGGAATGGAATGGCTGTACCCGCGGTCGAGAACTCTTCCACTGGACGAGCTTACTCGAGTCCCTGCTAAATCAAGGTTCTGTTTCATTTCTCGGAAATGCTGGCTGACGATTAGCGTGAATCTCGTTTGTACACCAGAACAGAATAGTTGGACTAGTACTAGTTCGCGAACATAGGCAAACAAGACGAATGGGTCAGGAGACACGGATCCTCGGCGAAAAGTTGGAGGTTTAAGACTGAGCGCAAATCATCTCTTAGTATTCTGGAAAAACGAGCTTGCAAGTGACAACGACAGCGGGTAAGACATAGTAGCAAATTCCAGTGTTCCATGTCCTAATTTGAAAGGAACGAAGCGGATCGCATTACATGTCTGGTCGTGTTGTTTTACGGAGTGCAAGTTACATGTCGCTCGTTAGCTGTCACTTACGTAGCAACAACGTTGCAAGTACTTCTCCGACGCGTATGAGGAGGTAACGGCCCATGCTTGTACGCTCGAGATCGGCTAAGACGCTGTCACCGAATTGGGACAGCCACGGCAGTGTGAACAGGAACGGAGCTCTTCTCCGGTCAAGAGAACACCCAGCATTCGATGCACATGCCAACGTATACTTATAGGAATTCTTTGACGCTTTACAATCCGGATACATATTCGTCAGCTTATTCTCCCCCCCTCTCCCAAATAACCCTAATGGATAGCACAGACTCGAGTGCTCAGCGCTCAGCGCCCAGCTCCCTTCTACCACCTACTTTCATACCGCGCTAACGGTATTTCCGAATCGTCGACATGCATCGAGAATGGAACGTCATCGAGCGGAACAACGGTCGTCATCATCAAGAAATCATGATCGTGCCCCGTGTTTTTTGCCGAGCCTCGATGGCTGGATTCTTGCAAGTTGAGCGTCAACCGCGATACCATTATCACATTCACTCTGTGCAGAAGGGATGGGTACTGCTGGACGTTTCTTCCGGAAATAGGGCGAATGTACTCACGAATTAGTGAGAGTGCCGCTGACTGACTTGTAATCGATCTAGTAAGACAGGCGTGGGTATCTTCAATCACACCTGGTGATGATACCGCGTGAAGTAACAAATGACTCACGATTGCCAGCCGAAGCTGTGAAGGGTTCAGATTCACATTAACAAGCTTTGAAAACGTGGCACCTCACCGAAAGGATGGCTATATTCGCAGCGTTCACACAGGATATGATCCTGTCCAGATGTTGAGGTTCTTGGAAAACACGACGTAGGTGTACACTCACGCAAAGTACATTGCACCTGTATCCAGGACACGTCAGAATGCGTTGAGTCAAACCAAAATCAATGACAAGAGATACTGACCATCACGTAGCAAGATGTCTACAAGTAAACGGTCTCCCACTTTTCCAATACAATACGATTTCCACAATGTCAGAACGAAGATGATGGTGTCAAATACCATTTGGCCACACCATAGGATGGCCATATCTACACCGAAACCATTCAGTCAAGACTTGACCTTGCGTGCTTTCTTAAGGGCAGTCGAGTGGAATACTTACGTAGTGCCCTGTGGACATAATGAAGACACTGCTGTGCAAGACATGGTGGCGAAATATGGACTCACGCGGTCGGGTCAACATAGCAAATATATGTCTTCCCATCTGCTTTGAATGGATGGAAGAAGAATGCCCACTGTCGCCAAGTATCCTACGTTAGAAAGAGGCGATCATGTCCGCAGGGGGGACAAACGCACGAAGCCAAAACAGAGAGTCCCCAAAACAGCAATGAACAAGAAGGCTAAGATGACGCGACTCTTCTCATAGAGTGCGTAAACACGCATTGCCATAATGACTGTATGGTTGATGTTTCCCAGATGTGACACAAGGAGACAACACAATGGGTTACCTGCGCAGAATAGTTGGATGACGACAACGACGGCTCGCTCAGCGATCTCCATGGTCACACAACTGAAGTAGTCGTAGTTTGCCTTCTTCGCTTGACAATGAGATAACTCACGTCTAAATTGAAACGTGGGTGAACGAAACAAGCATAATGATCCAACTTACTTTATCTCCATCGGGCCGTACTTTTGTAAATACTCGTGCGACGTTGACAATGTGGATACATAGAGCCAGGTAGCGGTTGATAAGGAAAAGTACAGAACTGAAATTGCAACGGGATCTTCGCCAGAAGTGGCGCACCTCCGCGGGAAATGTGAGTAGATGATCATAGAAGAGAATGGCTATGAAGGATCGTCACATAAGAAATAGTGTTTGAGTACGGTACGCACTGAGAGCTATGAGGTCGCTGGTTTTTGAGGTCCCCCTGTACCGAGAAGGAATGTGGGGAGCAGCTTTTCGAGCAAATTTATGATACCCACGTTTGGGAAGACATCGAGAAACCGATGGGCCTAATTAACGCCCAGTGAGATCAGCAAGGGGATGTTATACGACGGTGTAACGAGTAATTGGAGCTCACATGATAATAAGCGCTACGTATCATATAATTTTAGGCTGCTCGCGGATGATTTACCTGTTGAAACATGACGACACCTAGAACGGCATGAGCGGTACGAGCTCGTTTGAGGATTGCGTGTCCGGGCCGAATTGGGGGATCTGACTCAAGACTGCCCAGGTATATCAGGCTGATATGATTTCCTATTCGGGTTCCCCGCAGCTATCCAAGAGAGAGGACACCTCCATGCACTAGACACGACATTGCAAGACGACCGACTTGTGAGCGTGTGCACATTCAAGTTAGGTAATGCTACGTCACCTGCCGCCTGCCAATGACGCTTCAGGAGCTCCCGGCGACCTATACAGCGGAAGGTTCTGGTGTCAGGCCGACACTTTCCAGAACGGCTGGATTGAAACTACGTGGCCAGAAATATGTACTGCCCTTGACGGAACTTCATTACATTCAGGCTTGTAGGTTATTGATCCCAACCCCGTATGTCATGCGTGGATTCGTGGAATCTCAGAAACACTGCATACGACTTGGGTGTGGCAGCCAGCAATGATTGTACCTCCGAGTCGTTCGGACACGCTCTACTGTCCAGCGATCGTCAGCGCAGGATGGCAACTTCCTGATTTGGGTTCGGGGTTCGAAATGAACTTGGAGACCTGCTTAATTTGGCCAGTGACTCTCCTTTTTGCGAGTGAGGGCGTGACGCGAGGCCAGCGGAGGCATCCTTCGAGGATGCCTCCAACGATCTCTCGATGGTTTCTCTTTTTCCGCCCACAGAGAGGGCCCGTGCGTCATTGCACTCCAAAGGATATAAAGAATCCCTTCTTCTCGTCTGCACGCCTTTCCCCCCACCCTCTTTTTTCTTCCTGCCACCACATCCACCTACTTCGTCCCTTCAGATTCCCCTTCGTCATCGTTACAGAGCACTATTTACGTCAATTCCGCTGATTCAGGCTTCTTCCACTTCTCTTGCTCCCACTCGAGCATCCCCGATTCACCGCCATGTGTCCTTCTCCTTCCTCGCCGCCGCAAACTCCCGTAACGACTTCAGACGAAACTCATACCACCTCCATTAAATCCCCACTGCACGCCGCAGAACACCCCATACAACCACGTCCAGATCCCTCGTCGTCTAGTCAGCCTCCTGCGCCACCTACACCACCCGTCCCATCCTCTCTTCACAACACCATCATTACGAGTACTTCCATGTCTGCGATACAGTCACAAGTCCAGCCTAATTCCCCATCGCAAAACCTGACCACGACTTCCATCTCAACCAATAGTAATTCTTCTTGTCTTATACTTTCAGAGCCCGCAGCATCGTTGCGCCGCGACCAGCCCGTAAAAGTGTCATCTCAACCGCTCGACCCCGGTATTGTAGACCCAATTTCTTTGCCTATGAAATCTAGACAGTCCATCACACGTAAGGACCTTGGTTCTGCTGACGGCAATGCTCCAATAACGCTTCCCCTTTGTACAAGCTTCTTTTAGTTTTCCAGGTGCCTCATCCGCGACCACATACGACCGCATTTTCCTAGGCTCTGCAGATTCTCATTGCACATTAAATACCGCAACCTCGACTGAATCGATTTCCGCTACTTCTCAACAGACGCCGAATGTTTATATCAATGGCCTCCCTCCTCATTTCTCCGAACAAGATCTCTTCGCTCTCGCTCGACCATTCGGTGATATCAAGAGCGTTCGAACATTCACTCGGCACGTCAGTGAGAAACCTACGTTGGTCTTTCTAGTCCTTGTCACTACTGATGGTATGATTAACTTCCCTTTTTCTGCTCTAGCGGTTATGGGTTCGTTCTGTGAGACTATCTTGAAGATCTACATGCGTGGCAACTCACTCAGATTCTCTTACATCTCTGTAGGTTCGGTGATCTGGATTCCGCTCAAAGGTGTATTGAAGGACTCCGGAAGTACCGCAACCTTCATCCATCGTTTTCCAAGGTGGGCTAGGATTCGATTCCAAGTCGTCTTTCTAACGTTCATCTAGCAAGTACATCGGATCCCTGGTACGGAATACGCCCAGCACAGTGCTGTCCAGTCGACCGATCAGGACGAGAATAGCTTCAAGTCGCGCATGGAGAAACTCAAGGACACTACCTCAACTAATCTCTATATCGAAGGGTGAGTCATTCTTCCTTTGTCTTGTTAAATTACTAAATTTATCACAAGACTCCCGTTGTCGATAGACGAAGAGGTACCGTTTGATAGTACCAACGAAACTGACAAAACTCGATAACACGTGATTTCAGAGTCTCGCTGCTTTGATCAGGCCTTACAAGATCAAAAGTAGTCGCTTCTTTAAGACTAAACTGAGTCATCCTCCTCGTATCATCGCCTTCGTCCGGTACGTTCAGGTATCTTCTCTGCTTCAGTCCATGGTTGACCTTGGGTCAAAGTCTTGAGACTCGCACTGCAGCGGAGGAAACTATCGAACATCTGCACGGAAGGATGGTTCGCGGGTGGAATGATCCCGGTTGCAGAATTTCTGTACGCTTTGCGGATAGTGCTGAGCAACGAGAACTTAGAGTTTGTGTTCTTTGCGTTTCGTGAGGTATTTCTTACTCAAAAGAAGGTTAATCATAGCGTGCTGAAAGGTCGTTGAAAAATGGGGATCAATCTCCTTCACGGTTAACTATCGCCCAGGCTGCCTTGCTCAACCTTCGTGGCCAAGAACTTCGAGAAAATATCCGCGACGCTGCGGAGTGTAAGCCTCAGCGCTTTACCAGCTCGCACCCGGATAATCACGTTGCTATGAGCCCTAGCTGTGACTCTAGGTTGCTCCCCACATCTCGTTCACTACCTTCGAAGCTGTGTTACCCACATAGGGAGTCGCCACTGCTGGCCACGTCAGATCTCCCTAGCACCTTCGAGATGGACACTCTACTGCAATCGATACAAAACGGCTACGACGATGGATCATTGAACAGTACGTTGAGAAGCTTAGCCCTCGACAACGAGTACCTCATTACGCAGCAGGCCCAGCTTCGGGCCCTCGCAAACGCTGCATTGTTGTCACCCAATTCACTTCCCATCGCGCTGCCTCGAGGACATGCTCAAGCACGCAACGGCTTTACTCCAACTGAGGAACTCATTCTTGATGCGCACGCGCAACGTCTCCAAATGCAAGCGGGATTGTCACAATCTTCGCCGACATTCGAGCCAATATCCACCTTGAGAAAGCCCAATGCAAATATTCGAGCGCTCGTTTCCGCGTCTCACGAAACACTCCAGATATCAGGGCTTGTCGAAAATGGAATGTTATGCAATGATACTTTGCATACCATCTCGGAAGACGATTTTTATGCCATGGGTCACCCAGCTCGTAGCTTCATTCCAACTGCTCACGAGTTTCAAGGACTGGTCGATAGCAGTCCTCCCAACTTGTCCGCTACGGCGAGCACCGTATTTGTTCGCCCACCTAGCCGTGCAGTCAGTATCGTCCCGCCACCGCCGGATTACGAAGAGCCTGGAAGACAGTTGAAAAACCGTCACCAACGTGCAGAGCGATCAGTTGGCTCCAAGCAGACCTCGTGCCCTTCCTCCTCTTTCAATAACCGCCAATCTATCCCGTCGAACGAAAGCAATTCACACCCTTCTTTGCTCCAAGCATCTACACGCCCGAACAATATGAGCAGTAGCAACGATAACAGCAGCAATACTAGCACTATTTCGTGCTCCAAGAATATTGAACTCCAGCATACCTATATGTATTCGCATGGCGATGCGCGAAGTTCCCCTGAGGAAGACAAGGTCTCACGCTTCCATTCCTCGCCTGCACCACACATCTACACTAAGAAATCCCAAAAACTTGGCGAGCAGCATTCGTCTGTCAAGGAGGGACTGAAGTCCCCTGCCGTTGTTTCCCCTGCGCTCACCTACTCGTCTCGTACACCCTCGACATTAAGCCCAGCCACACCGTTCTTTGGCTCTTTTGCGGGCAGTCAAGATGCGTTTGAAGTGGTAACGACGGAGAGCGAGGAAGTGACAGAGAGAAAGCTGAAGGCGAGAGTAGCTAACAACTGAGACAGGATGCAGACTCGCGTCGCCGTAGTATTTTATTCCTTTGTCAAGAGGCTGTCGCGTTCGTTGTTTTTACCAGCATTTGTAGCTATCACGGCACAGTCCATACTATCAGAACCCTTGGAACCTTGCAATCACGCGCATGTGGCTTTGCCGATTGTAAGTGCAAACCCACCAAGGAAGGGCAACGCTTACTCGGCATGCTGCAAGGGCAGTGCATATTCTGCGTGGAAGGACAGCTGCCTATCCTTTAGGCTGCAGCTCCAATTTGGGCACTCGAATCATTTCTTTGCGGTCGCAATGAGCGTCGGGTAAGTACGTGTGTTGATGAGTCCCCACGACCTCCGAGCCCGAACTATCACTGGTGCACCGAAGCGAGGTTTCATGATGTCCATTGCCTTTACATTGGTTTGAACCTGCCGTCGTATACCCGCACACGATTGATTCGAAACGAGCCCGGAGCGGAGAATGAAATTGTCTATCCAGTCGAGTTGGGAAGTTTCGGTATTTTTGCTGTTTTTGCTTTCGCACCAGCACTTTTAAACCATCGCTCGTTCTCGGTCCACCTTCTTTACGCTCGTTCACCCTCATCCTTCATCACCATGTTTGGTCGTCGTACCCTTGCCGCTGTTGCCTTGGTGGCTGCCTGTGCTGAAGCACAGCTCTCCGTCACCAACCCCAGCCCGTCCTCTTGGTGGGGTGCGTCCTGAAATCCCACCTTTACCATCTGTCTCTGATTCTTTCCTTCAGTCTCTGGCGAGCAGAACACGCTTTCCTGGACCTGCAATTCGTCCCCCTACTCCGCATATACTGTCGTGTTAGTACTGTCTTTCTGTATGCGAACGTCCGACTGACTGGGATTGGGCAGCCTGTCCAACTCGAACTCCTCCGTCTTGGCTGCCCCTCTTGCCTTGATCTCCAACGTCCCCAACTATGATTGTTCCTTCACCGTCAATGAACAGCAGTCGACTCAGGCTGCCTCGGACACCTACACCCTCTCACTCACGAACATCCAAAATATTTCTGACGTGTGTCCCTTTTTTTCCCTCTCCATCATCTCCCACTTTTCTTTTGCAACTCGGTTTCGGAATTGATGTACTCAATGGATGTGTGTCATGTAGGTCTATGCCTCTACTCAGTTCGAAATCAAGGCATTCGGCTCTGTTTATCCCGCGAGCTCCACGGGTGCATCTGGTACTGCAACTGGTACCAGCACTGCCGGCTCAGCGTCGTCGACTTCTTCGAGCAAGAACGGGGCTGCTACCAACTACATTCCTGTTGGCATGAGCATGGCTGCCGCCCTCGTCCTCGGTCTCGCCGTCGTGTGAGAGCAATGCCACAAAACGTGGGAGATGTGTTTGATGGGCGTTAGAGAGCACATGGGGTGGTGAAATATGTCGTCATGGACTTGTCTTGTGTGTTTTGACACGTGTCATGGATTCTTCAGTATGAGACGCTCTCTGGACGCTTATCACATACCCTATGCAGACATTCCATCACGACTTGTTCCTACTCTGAACAATGGAATCACCACTGGATTGTCTTCGCCGTATACCTGACTAATTTACCAGCTTCTGACTTGTTTCTTTTTCGGCCTGCTTTTCATGTCGCGTTGTGATGTTGTTTTCTACCGCCTGCCTTTTTATAATGATCGAGGTTCTTTCTTGGTAACCGTAGTTTGTTTGCTACATCCCACATGGTTCTCGGACTCGGCAAAGAGATCGTTTCGTGGCTGACAACGGACCAAGACCCCGGGAACTTGGCCTCGCCCGTCAACCGCTCAGTGACACCCTGTTCGGATGCTCAAATCTATCATCGATTCCAAGACAAACATAAGACTGGACTGCTGTGAACTAAGTTGCCAGCACCGCTCAAAGGTGTCCTTCCTTGGCTTCAAACGTCCCCACACATCCGAGTCTTCACAGTCGCCCTTGGAGACGCGCGTACAACCAGCGGGTGTCAGAATCGACTCCCCGACCACGTACCCTCACTCACTGTGTACCGAATGCAAGTAGCGACGTCACGGTACCGCCCATTTCACATTCGGTCGGTCCATCCATCCCGATCGCCAGCCAAGTACCCACTTTGACAAACGACCCCAGTTCGGTTTACCGATTTTCTTTACGAGGGAACTCGGCGACGTGTAGACGTGCTGGGAGATGCGGCCAACGAAGGAAGATGAAAAGCGATGGTCTCATGCTGGACGCAGCGACTGCGTTTTTTCGTTTGCCGTGTATGATATGATGCGACGACTGTCTTGGTGTGTACCCCCCCTCAGTAGCGCCATGTTGCTCTCGATATCGCGGGTTCGTCGTCGATGAACAATGCGTAACCCTGGTCCCTTGCAGCCTTCTGCAGCCATGTCATGGCAATCGATGTCGATACGGGATCAAGATGGGTCACAGAACGATGGCGTAGCGTTGTACAAGTTGTATGTATGCTGACACTATTTTCGCTTTCCGCATCCAAGCCTACCTAGAGAGTACCACACTTGGAGATCGTGACCGTTTGTTTAGGTTGCCCGCTCTGAGTCCCAATGTTCTCGATCTTCTTGACAACGTCCATACCCTCAACCACTTCACCTACAAACAAGTTAATCTCGCGAACGACATCGTCTCCTGCGTACACGACGTACCGAACACGACGTGCTTGCCATCGAGCCACGAAGTGGCGACAGTGGTGATAAAGAACTGCGAGCCGTTGGTGTTCTTGCCGGCATTGGCCATCGAGAGCAATCCAGGCTTGGTGTGCTTCAAATCAAAGCCCTCGTCTACACATTCCATGTCAGATCTCAGCGACCATCTCTCGGCGCGGGTGCAATTATCAATTCACCGTCAAACTTTTCGCCATAGATGGATTTGCCGCCAGTGCCGTTACCGCGGGTGAAGTCG
>JBBPJN010000278.1:0-17623 GCA_038088755.1 Boletus aff. separans
CTTCCCGCACAGACGCTCAGACAGACCTCACGCTCCATCCCGACGCCAGAAAACCCCTCCAGCCAGGCTTTGAGGGCGACACTAACCCTCTCACAGGAGAGCAGGGCGGTCCAAAGACGGAGCCTGTCGCAAAGTGGGTCGAGGGCGACTGGAGCTTCAAGGGGCGCGTCTCCGACTTTTAGCTCAGGTACTCGCTCGCACAAATTCTCTGTCCGTCACCAACCTCCCAATGCAGATGATGTTCCCACCCGTGAGAGTATATTTTTCAGTGTTGAACAAGAATGTTACGTGTACACCAAAGTAAATTAGACGTGATTTTCTTGTTTTCTTTTTACCCCTCAGAGGACCAGGCGAATACTCATCGTCGAATTCCACGAGCCATAGGAACGCCACGACCGCGACGAGCTGCGAAAAGAGAAATTGTCAGTAGAATCCGAGAACATACAATAGGTCGTAGTAATCACCGTTTGCTACGAAAAGCTTTATCAGCATGCGACCAATATACCAAAAATTCGCAACCACGAACCTCGCATGATTGTAGCACGTCCACGTGCCGTACCAATACCGCGTCCCCGCATGGCGTTCGGACCAACCCGTTTGAACCTGTCCAGTCTCAGTCATGTTCTGATTCAGTACAATCCCAACCTACATAGGAGCATTCTGCAGCATGTCCGGCACGATAAAGAACCTAATCATGCTTCCCCTGATGTAGACCTGATCTAGCTGGGAGACACGTCCATCGCGTCCAGTCACAGTGATATCCTTCAACGATATGTTAAGATTGTCCTCAGCTGGAGCGTAATGAGATGATCAGTGCAGTCATGCGACCTGTGCGAAATATACGACCTTCTGCCAGTTTTCCGCGGTAAAGCTGGCCAGTTTTGAGTTCCACAGTGACGATGTGGCCAAGAGACTCGTGTAACAACTTGACGGGAACACCAAGGCCAGCCGTCGTCATTCTTTTACAATGGTGGTCGTGAGCGTGGAATGTGGAGTGTTTGTCTGTGTTTGTCCCACTCCCTCGCCTCAAATATCTGCCGATCACACTCTGGGTTACTTAAAACCGCAATACCGGTCATTGTAGCTGAATCTCCCCATCGCTGGGCCAGCGTCCTTGGTTAGCACCCGCTTTCTCCTGTTCCTTTTCAGCCCAGGTAGATCACGTCCCCACGTCTAGGCCACGGACTACCGATCTTACAGTCTTTACAGTGTAACTTTTGCAGTCCGAAGACGATCATCCACCATGTCCATGCCCAACAAGCGTTCGACATCGTTACAGTCCTTTTCGGATGGGCTCGAAGAGGTCCCCCCAAGTGGTCCGTTCAGTGGTCCATCCTCCGTGGACTGGCGAAGGCAGCGTCTCCTTCGCATCGGGAGTGCCACTGCCCTCGGAGCTCCGCGTCATGTTCGGGACAACGCTGGAGCCGACGAACGAACCTTGTTGGGCAATTCCTCGGATGATGCGAATTACGGATCAATCCGACCTCCCTTGGGACTCCGTTCATCCAGTACCATCAGCCGTCGCAATGCTCCACAGTTACCCAGCATTTCCACTACACCCGGAGCGTTCTCGGGTCCTCCCACTCCGGCTACACGTTCTCCAACATCTTTGCGCGCTACCCTCACTCGCCGTCTTTCTCTCCCTCAGAGGCGCATCTCCGCGTACGACGCGCCCCTCGTCCGTTCCAAGTTTTCCAGCCCTGACGGCGACATCAATGTCCGAATCAACGGGCTCCGTGTCTGGTATTCCTCCTATTCGTCAATTGATTGGCTACATGATACAATCAAGGACTCGGTGCGCTTTTTAAGATTAAGACGCGGAAAATCACTTCGTTCCCATCTGCGCCTCGCGTTTGACAAGAGTCTCGGGTGGATAATTGTCACGATCGTTGGCTTTTTAACTGCTGTCATCGCTTTCCTCGTCGTACGATCAGAGCAATGGTTTTTTGATGCAAAATACGGTTATTGTACCACTGGATGGTGGAAAGCCAAACGGTTTTGCTGCCCTGGTGTTGACAACCTACGTTTCTCAAGTGAAGCCAATTGCGCTGACTGGGTGGACTGGTCATCGTGGGTGGACCGCGGCGCCAACGAGAACAATTATGTGGAATTTATCACCTATACTTTGATTGCGGTCGGCGCTTTTCCTGTGGCCGTTTTCGTGTCTCTGATATCCAATCACTTTCACCCCTTCAGGTTGTGTTGGCGACAGCCTCATGCCTTCTTACCATATACCTGACTGCTTCGACCTCGTTTACCACCCGCAAAGATTCCGGAGTTTTATCTCCACAGTATGCTGATATGGATACCAAGCATCCTATCCCTCTAATGAAGCGCCAGACACTGTATTACGTATGTCCAATAATTCGCTACGTGATCTAGACCATCTCAGCTTGCACAAGGGTGCAGGAAGTGGTATACCAGAGATCAAGACGATTCTTTCGGGTGCTCATTCCATCGATATGCTCATGCATCGACTCTGTTCTTACGCTGCGTACAGGCTTCGTAATTCATGGATACCTTGGTGGGCGCACCCTTTTCACGAAGTCATTTGGTTTGGCGCTCTCAGTTGGCTCGGGCTTATCGCTCGGTCAGTTCTGTCCCGTTTTCTCTCTGTCGCTTCGCCGCTGACCGGCTTCCAGGAAAGGAAGGGCCTTTTGTCCACATTGCGAGCTGCATTGGCAATATTGTCAGTCGGTTTCATCGCAAATACGAAAACAATGAAGGTCTGTCTTGTTTTCGCAGACATGGTTCACGTCAGCGTAATGGTTTTGAATAGCGAAGCGGCGTGAAGTCCTCAGTGCAGCTTGCGCTGCTGGGGTAGCGGTCGCCTTTGGGGCACCCATTGGAGGCACCTTGTTCAGCTTGGAGGAGGTATCATATTACTTCCCTCCAAAGGTAAGCTATTGTTTCAATTAGCGAGCGTGCCAGTTGACTTGTCGTCGTGTTCAGGTGATGTGGCGAAGGTATGGTTGCTCACTTTGCTGAATGTATCGTAACCTGTTCCTTGTTAGCTTTTTCTGTGCGATGATTGCAGCCATCACCTTGAAATTCCTCGATCCCTTTGGAACTGGGAAGCTTGTCCTCTTCCAAGTTACTTATGACAGGGTACATTTTTTGCCGTCTGCATTGAATACGTTTCTCAAGCAACTGTAGGACTGGCATGCATACGAACTTGTCTTCTTCGTGCTTTTGGGGGCTATTGGTGTACGTCCTGTTAGACCTCATGTGCGGCTTTTACGATTTTTTGTCAAGGGCGTATACGGCGCGTATTTCTCTAAACTGAACTACCGCTGGAGCCGCGATGTTCGTGGTAAAACCTGGTTAAAATCACATCCAGTCCTAGAAGTCGTTCTAGTAAGTTGGAAGGTGAACTGTTCCGGTGGTCGCTAACAATGCTAGGTTACCCTTGTCACCGCGATCGTTTGTTTTTTAAACCCGTATACTCGAATGGGAGGGACAGAGCTTGTTTACATCCTTTTCTCTGAGTGCAACACGGATGGTACGAATGAACATTCGGGCCTGTGTGCTGCGGACCCAGGGGATTGGCAACAAGTCTGGCCAGTGGCACTAACGGTTCTGATGGCCATGCTCATCAAGGGCGCATTGACGATTGTGACCTTTGGCATCAAACTTCCTGCAGGCATCTTCATTCCAACGCTTGGTGTTGGTGCCTGCGCTGGACGCCTCCTCGGCATCGCTGTCCGACATCTACAATGGCGTTATCCGCATAATCTCGGCTTCTCTTTCTGCAACGGTAAAGACTGCGTAGTCCCTGGACTTTATGCCATGGTCGGTGCTGCCGCAGCGTTATCTGGGGTCACGGTCTGCGTCTTAGCATGTCCAGCTTTTTTTGGGATAGCTGACGATGATTGCATTTAACAGCGCACGACGGTCTCACTTGCAGTGATCATGTTTGAATTGACAGATACTCTCACATACGCCGTCCCCGTCATGCTGGCTGTCCTCGTTGCGAAGACCGTTGCTGACGCACTGGAACCCAAAGGAATTTATGATCTAGTCATTGAGTGAGTTATCCGGAATAATGATCATATAAATGCTCAGTTATTCTTTCTAGATTGTCGCAACTCCCATACTTGGACGCTAAGCACGAGTACCTTTGGTCCCATTTTTCAATCAACGATGTCGTACGTCCTCCCTCTCGAGTCCGAGTGCATTCCTGACTACAAGATGCACAGACGGATCGTGGCGCCGACGTCATCCGAATAGATGCTCGCAATACCGTGGAAAGTCTTCGAGACCAGTTGCAAGTACTCGTCAATGGGGGGCATGATGATAGTGGTTTCCCAATTCTACGTCCGGACAAAGACAGCGGTAAATTGCGCATGGTGGGCTATATTGGTGCGGGTGAACTTGAACATGCACTTGGTCAGTTATCGCCCTTTTGGTTGTGCCTTTTTTTTCTGAATAAACGGTGGCAGCGATCGTTGCGGAGGATCCTGATGAGCAAATCAATTTTCAATCGAGCGGGTTCGATAGAGACCGTGACATCACATCCTCGTGGATTGAGAGCAGTACTGTTGCAGATGGAGACTTGTTTGACTTTAGTGTATACATGGATGAGGTTCGTTCATATCTCGTGACGGTTCTGCAAGGATAGACATGACTCATTCTTAGGCTCCGCTCACCATTCAATCTCATGCACCACTGGAGCTTCTTCATCAATTTTTCGTCAAATTGGGGGCTCGATACGTCGTCGTCACCGACGTCGATGGATATTGTGAGTTGATTTATTCTATGTGGTGCAGTGGTCCGACTGGCACGATGGTCTTAGATGAAGGTGTCATTGACAAGAAGACGTGGCTCGCATTCCTAAGTGGACTTGAGGAGAAGTCATGAACAGGACATCGTACACTCACCTCTCCCTATAAGTGAAATCCATAATCAACACTTAAACGTCCGTGCTGTGTGCATGGGGCGTACTCAGCTCTCTTTCCCTCTACTCTATGTTGTTTTCTGACGCACGCTGGGTTAGGATCTTTTAACGTTTTCGTTTCCTTATGATGAACTGTATTACTCGTGGTGCACCATCCTTTATTAATGGCCACCAAAAAGTGGGACAATTCTTTAGGGTTCCTTGCAATATCTTACTTAGTTCTCTTTCGTGATTAGGCGTGTAACCTTACTCAAGGTTCCTGGCCTCGCACCTTTGTAATCTATCCAGGGTCGTGCTCCATGGCCCGTTGTTGGCTGGCTTCCCGTCCCGGTACCCCGTCTTGATCAGCAGTCGATTGGTGCCTATCTCACTTGGCTACTAGTTTAGTTTGTTTAGCTATGTTTGATCGTATTATGAACGGAAGCTATTGCCAAACAACGTTGGTGTACCTTTCAGTAAGCACGAAACGAGCGCGCCGTTGATGGCTTTCCAGACGCGTCAGAGTGTTTCTGGAAGTCATTCAGATCCGTTCCAACTTGAGCGGCTAGCTGAAGAACTTGCCGCCCGCGAGCTATCGAGCACATCTGTCGGTCGATTTTCTAGTAGTGAACATCTACCACCACAGCCTGACTTACCGATACACGCCCCCTTGTCGCACGACAACGAATTTTTGGCAGCCGACACATTTAATGTCGAGAAATTTCTTCTCTCCCGCGCATATACATCGCTTCCGGAACTCCGAACGGAACTTAGAGAATACTTGTCCTCTCTGAAGGAGGAATTGGTCCATCTGATCAACGACGACTATGAAGATTTCATCAGTCTAAGCACAGACCTGCGAGGGGAAGGCGCGAGGATGAGTAGGTTCAAGGCACCTCTCAATGGTCTCAGGGAACAAATACAGGTGCGTGTGGGAATACAGAATACTCGCATACAAACCAACACACCAGCAGGTTTCTCGCCAAAGTCTCCAGAATATTCAAAGTGCCATTCAAGCCAAACTGGATGCGAGATCAAAGCTGCGTGACGAAAAGGTTCGTCCTTGTACCTTCCACTGGGACATGCGATTGAATGACGACGGGCCCCTTTCAGGCGTTGCTTCATCATCTCTTGAAGATATCTGAATCTATCACACGCCTTGAGTCTCTTTTGTTGATTTCGAAGCCCAATCATGTGGAGATTCCTCCTTCACATCTTTCTGGGGCAAGTGAGATTAGTTCTGGAAAGTACGTTGATTCTTTAGGATATGGATTCTTCTGACTGACAGCTCTTCTAGAACACGGGGCAGTCGAGGCAAACACCTTTCCAGGGTGGCAACCGAGTATACCCAACTTCTTTACCTCGTCTCCAAAGCACGTGCGGAAAACTGTGCGTACGTCGAAGAGATCCAGTGGGTTCGTAATTTAATATCTAGTTTATCTGGTATACAGTCAAACCACTACCGTGACAGAGCATAGATCGCATCAGAGATACTCTGACATCTGACCTGGACCATTTTTTTTCGAGCATATTGACTGGCTTGACAGGGACCGATGAAGGAAAGACGTCAGAACTCGAGAGGGCCAAACTAGTCGCTGACCTGACCGAGTGTTTGTGTGTTTACGATACCTTGTGCCTTTGGAGGACCGCGGAAGGTATAATCAAGAAGATTGCCGTCATACCATTCATCAAAAAGGTCGGTGGGCATTTGTAGCGGGGTGGGCGTTTATTAAACTAGTACTTCCAGACAATACATCCAGACGCATTAGCCGCTCCACACTCGCCCATCATACCCCACACTCCTTTGTTGAGTCGTGCGCCTCCGAGTTCTGTTCCACCCCGAACGCCATACACCCCATACACTGCGTTCTCGTCCAAACAGAACCCGTTCGATCCCAAGGATGCTACTTCTTCGATACCTTATCTGGATGAATCTAACGACCTGCTGGCGAAGCTATTTAATCAAATACTGCGATTCGCCAACCGAGATTTACGCCGCATTATGCAGATAGCAGAGCAAGTTTCAGTCAAAAGAAATCCAGCACGAATGGATTCGACCCCTGCAGCTGCCTTGTCGGGTGGCGTTAAAGCAACGACACACGCTCGTGAAGGTTTTGATATAATGGCGAATGTCATTTGGCCCGAAATCGGACAGGCGATTATGGATGAACTGGGGTTGGTGGTCTTTGCTGCAGGGAAGCCTGACGAATTTCTAAAGGTAGTTTTGTCCGTCGATGATCACGGTGATTTTACTTACACTCGTGGATCTAGCGTCATGCGGCGGCACAGGCATTCATCCATGCCCTTGAATTCATAGCACCATCCACAAAATCCGTACAAGCGATGAGGTCTCATCCAGTCTTTATCGCCTTCAACAAACGCTGGCAGTTGCCAGTCTATTTCCAGCTGCGCTGGAAGGATATTGTCGGCAAATTGGAAGATAGCTTAAGCACCACAAATTTCAGTCCTCATTCCACGAACGTCGGTGAGCATACGCGTTGCGTGGGTTACTAGTCCGTTGATTTTGAGCCGTCGTGTAAGGGAATTCCGTGTTTCTGCTGCCTCAGACAGAGAGCGTATGGACCGCTATTAGTTCTTGCTGGAGCGCAGAAATCTTCATTCCAGATTTGGCGCATCGTTTTTGGAGACTGACCCTGCAAGTATGAGACATTCTACCTCGGTCATGTAGTGTCCGTTAAAACCTCTTCAGCTTCTTAGCAGATACAAAACCTGGCTGGAAACTGTTCTTCCCCAAACTGACGCTTCTGCGCAGGCTACGTCTCCGATAGACAAGGTTGTCGATTTTCTTTCTGGTACGATATTCGACTCACCGAGTTAGTGGATTTACTACAGAGTCGTTCATCTACACCACAAGCATCTTCCGAATCTGTGCCGGAGAATAGTGCTATAGATGAACTCCTGAAGCAATACGGTGTCATTCTTGTTGACATTAAGATGATGACCCAACAAGTCCTTGGTCTCTGGAGGGAAGAAATCAGCTCCGCGCTCCCCGAGCCTGCCCTATCTGAAGATATATACATCGATCCAGAAGGTGTGCATTTCCCGAGATTGGTGCTGTCTAGATGAACTGAACCGAAAGCTATCAAGATACACTCAAAGAGCAACTGGGTTCTTTAAGCTCTCTAGCCGAACAAGTATCGAAACAGATCATCCAGCTGCTATCTCGACGAGCATGCGATTCCCTACTGCCCGTCCGCTCTATACCCTCACAATTTCGTGCAATGTCTAGCAAGCGCATGCCCACCGAGCCCAGCTATTTCGTACCATTGATTCTCCGTCCCGTCAAAGCCTTTTTTGGTATCGGAAGCTCGAGCGTTGCGGGTGACCGTCTGCGCCAAAGTTTGCTCAAGGCGTCGGCCACGGACGTGTTTGACAGCGTTTGCCAAAGGTATTCACTCCTTTGTCGACGATGCAGTGGCAGTTGCTCACTGACTCTTTGCAGATATATACAGTACCTGACAGCGATGAGAAAGACGGAGGAATCGTTGAGGCGTCTCAAGAAGGGAAAGAAGTCGAATCTGGGCATTTTCGGTGGTGGCAGCGCCGGCAAAGATGACGACCGCGACGAAGAACGCATTCGCAGCCAGATGATCATCGACGTCGAAGTGTTTGGTCAGGATGGAAAGTCCCTGGGTGTGGACATTTCGTCCGTCGAGAGTTACCTACAATTGTCCCAGATGGTTCAAAGCGAACTTGTTGATGGTGAGTGTCGATCTCCCCCGGTTCAGTTGCTGGGATTATGAATGACAATTAAAATAGAATCATGAAAATTGCAGAACGCGTCTACGCGAAGGAACGTTGAAGGCTCGTTATAATGCTATTAATGCTGGCAAGAAGCATGGTATATGGCCGCACGAGTGATAACTATACTAGAACTAATGTTTGCTCGATTCGTCGAAAGTATGCACTGTCAGGCGGACTCACGATCGTCCGTACCAGCGCAGCTGGTCTTTCAGTTACATCTTATTCCTTAATGATTCTAGTCCCGGCATCGAGTCCTTCCTCGAGTGCCCACTTTGCGGACTCGAATGTCTTCACATCCAAAGAGTCTCCGATAATACCTCCATCGATCATTTTGAGCAAGTGACAGGTCGTATGAGCATGTGGAAATCTAGCAGTGTCGTGCGTTCCTCGCTCATACTGTTTCTCTGTAGTACTTATTCACTGTATCTATGTGTGTGCTATTGTAATGTTGCAATTGTACTAACACTGAAAAACGGCTGTGCTTTGACCCTGTCTGATTTGCAAGCAAAGTAATAACATAATCCTATTCAATGCTGACAGGTGGTATGGTATATAGCTGCGCGAGTGACAGTTATACTGACGTCTGTCCGATTCGTACCACCTGATCTGTCATGCTGCAACGTCTGATGGCAATGTGAACAGAGACGCGGAACCGACCACCCTCTCATCTTCTCCCTCGTATACTCTTCCACAGCGTCGAAAACATCCCGATGGAGCAGCTTTTGGGAAATGGATAGCATATCCCCATCGCTGCGATAAGACTCCAACATCCCCATTAGAATCGTCCTAAATTCCGTGTAAGGTGTACCCGGTGTAAAATCAGCATAGAGTCCGGGGTCAACTAGGCGTTTGAATAAGCGTGGAAACGAGACGGCTCGAGTAGAGCTGATGGTAACCAAGGATGCAAACGTATTTTGCACGAGATCCCGCAGGCTTGAAAGGGTCATAGCCCTCAGTCGATGACCAGCAGCACCATCAGCCAAACGGAGATTGGAGACGACTTGTACGGAGTGGAGCTGACTGCTAAGCAGTTGAAACCAAATGTCTTCGAGAGGAACTGCAGTTGTGGCAGACATGCTCGAAAGCTCCAGGCATATACTCGTGCCCTTTTGTCCAATCTCCCTCAAGGCGTTGACCGATTCGTTGACGTTCGTGTCAGTGGCACCCATGTGGATGACAGCCCAGGCGATGCTCTGTGTCAATTGCTTCTCGAACGCTTCGGCTTTTGCCAGCGCATCTTGCGGTTGCCCCCGTTGATTGAGTGCCCATAGCACCGCCCCATATACGTGGTTCTCTTCACAGATTGATTCCACCGTCGGCCAGTCGAGGCTACCCCGCATGCGAACTAGGGTTTCGATGACACCCGATGGCATATACCGACATTGGAGCTTGATGAAGAGTAGGCGAAGGGGGTCGCTAATCTGTGGATGATTTGGCTGATGTGAAGTAGTATCTTCCCGATCCGACACCCGAACGTTGATGAGATGAAGGAGATAGTCATAACGCCGACGATCATCCGTAGCATCCATGAGATTGAGAGCCGTTTCGTGAAGACTCGGTGCAAACTTGTCAACTAGAGTAGCAGTCGATTGCAGATCGAGCGTAAGGAGATGACTAAGAGATTCCGACAGCGCGCTCTGAATATCATCGGGTAAGACGCCGTGGTTATCTGATCCCGAGAGGTCGAGAACTTCTTCAACGTAGGGAAGTAGCGATGCAGTTTGCAAGGTTGGATCAAGCAAGTAGCTGGACAAGAGCTGTCTCCATTGGCGTTCATGTCGACGCCGGTTTTGCAAAATGCGATAGAAGCCTGCATTTTCGAATAGATTCTCTATCTCAGAGCTGTCACGAGGTGAATATGCTGATAAGAGATATTCAACAGCAAGTTGGCGATCCTCTCGGGTTTCAGGGTCGAGGGAAGTGGCAAGCGATACAAGGAGGCCATGCAGGACGCGAGGATCAATATCTTCGACGCGGATGTATTGCGGATATTTTGGGATGTTTCGCGCAAGGAAAATGTTGATGAAAATGGTGGCGGAAAGCGGTAGATCCTGACACGAAGCGATATCTAACAAGATCTTGACGATCGATAACCTACTGATGTCAGGGGAGTCTGTAAGGAAGAAATCCTCAAAGGCGATGTCCAGGGAGTGGAGGAATGACTCCGCGTCAAAACGGAGCAGCAATCGGGCATAAGGGTACGTGGGTTCTGCTCCATTTCCCGTGAGGATCAGATGTCCACCTTCAGAGGGCCAGACAACGGACGTTCCGTTGAATATGAACTCGTACACATCATGCTTCGCGTGCTCGGCTTCGTCGAACGGCAAAGGTTCACCGTTTGGATACGATTGGCCACTAAGAACGTTGATCAGGTAAGGGAAGATCTTGTATGCATGACGGAGTGATGAAGCTGTGCGTTGCACGCCTGCTCCATTAGGAACCGACGGATGTCCAGGAGAACCCGAACGTTGGGAGATCAAAGAGATTAGCTCCGCTATTGGGGCTACATAGTCTTGTAGGGCACGTGTGTACACGTAGATTAGAGCATCCCAAAGTTGATGAGTCTGACAAAGGCGAATGGCTTGGTTGATGTCCAAACACGAGGGGTCTATGTGCCAAATCACTTGTTCGGCTAGAGCGGGCTGGCCAGAGTCATCGTGAAGTGCCACCAGTCGCTGAGTTATACGCGGAGGAACGAAGTCGATGGTACCTGCTAGTACAAACACCTCAAGTTGTTCCAAGTAGATTCGAGTTATGCCAGCATCATGAAAGTACTGGAACAAATCTTCGAATAGGAATTCGTAGTTATCGAGGGTGATGCAGGAGCGCGCGCAACTCGCAACCAAGCCTTCAAAAAGAGAAGTGCGATCGACGCCTCTACCATCCGGGCTCGAATGAGTGCCATCTATCATCCTATCTTCGGAGAAGGCGTAACTGGCGGACGCCACCATCAATTCGTGTAACTTTTGCCCTAGAACTGCTTTCTGCTCTTGAGCGGTATCCGGCAACCCATTGCGGTTGCCGGGTGCTTCCCCGATATAATACGAGCGTGTGAGCTCGATGGCGCTCAGAAAGTCACCTTGCTCGACCAGAGACAAGATCTTGTCAGCCCAAGTGAGCATCGTCCCCACTTGAAGACCCTCGCAACACTGCCAAAGATTAATATCACACCCGAGACACAAAAGTGATGACTCACCAATAGGAATATCTTCCCCTTGTAAGCCCGAACGCTGTGAGCGACATCGCTGAGGGATTCGGGATATGGCATCGATCCATCGGTTGTGGAGCTAAGAGATGGTGATACCAACGCCGCGGCATTAAAGGGTACATGCTCGATAAGTTTGGATGTACGGATATCGTACACGCTGAGCGTAGATGCTGTGAAAGCGAGCAGTTGCTGTGATGGTGTTCAGGCCAGATTCAGTCGTGTACCTCGGCAAGGGATACGAACATTCGCATTCAACCACTGCAGGGCAATGACTGCATCGTCCACTGTCCACTCTCCGGAATCTTCAAAAACAAGTGTTCCCCTATCCATTTCACGGGTCTTGCCTGTGCGTGGGTTGAAAACGGATTGCTTTATCATTGTTTCTGAAACTCGTATAAGGCGGATATATCTTTCCCACGAGTAGGCTAGTATCGGATGTGTCTTGTCATTGCCACCATCCTTTGGTCCTTGTAGGGTGCTGGTGCTCGGAAACCATGCCAAGGTGCCTCTCCTCCGTCCCGAAGAAGTCAAACCCGCATCTTCGGAGCGTGTTCGCTTCAGCCACGTCTTTGGTGAGGGCTTCAGGCCAACAATGACCAGCTTATTAATGGTGAGCAGTGCGACAATTTGATATGCCTCGGCTGGATGTGCGACAGTGCCCAGGGGTAACGTGGCCATTGCTAACAAAGTACCGCGAAGTTTCCGCCGACGAAAAGACCTAGGGTGTGGCGCGATTGGGGTAGTAATTGAAGTAGTGCCTTCGTGACTAAGCTCTTGAGGATAATTCCCAAGTATACGGATGGTATCTGATGCCTCCACGAATAGGACCTTACCCAGGCTATGGTAGAATGCTAACCCATTTTCATCAGCTGAGATGATTGCTGTGTGACGACCTGCGACGAAGCTGACATTTACGATGCGGGAGCCTGCAAGGTGACCTTCTTGACGTCCCGACACAATCGCTTGAGCAGATGGTGGAACAACGATGCGTACCGGTACTTGCGGATTCTTCAAGTCGAAAATCTGAACGTACCCAGAGACATGGCCCGAGGCAAGATAGGTGTGGTCATGTGACAACGCAACGGCGGACGTAGCTCCTGTGCTGGCTTTTACAGCGTGAGCACATAACTAGCAAACAAAACAAGTGGGTAGTAACCTGATGCATCATTCCCGCATATGGCTAGTAGCGTTTGCTTGAAATCAAAAACGAATATGCGACCAGCATCTGTACCTACACAGATGAGGCCATTGGCAGCTAGAACTGTCGGGCAGCCCAGGTTGGATGCGCCAAGCACAATGGCAGCTTTTGACGGCCGGTTTCCATAAAGCTGGTTTCCCACATTCTGAAGGACAGTCCACCGAAACACCTCATTTTCAACCCTGAGATGGCCTCTCCATATTCCCTTGCTGGCGCCAGGAGTAGAACTTCTGGAGATATCGGAAACGCGGGAGGGGGGCGAAGCAAAACCGAACGGGGCTGAGGTATCGGGCAAGCTACGGTTAGCTTCACTCCAAGGGCTCCTGGAAACCGATGAGCGAAGGCGAGACACGCTCAGGGGAAAAAAGGGTTCAGGCGCGTCACCGGGCGAGTGGGGTGGAGGAAATAGAGGCTCTAGAGGAGGGGGAGCCATGGCGGGCTGAGCAAGTGGGGACTGGGGAAGACTCGGAGGGTCGAGGACGATCTTGGTGTGATCCTATGTGCCCTTTAGCCATTCCAATCAACACGAACTAGAAAGCAGCACTGACATATGGCCCTCCAGTGTTGGCATCGCCAAACTTTTCACTAAGATCTTCCTTAAGAAGAGAACGCTCTACTTCCTCTTCCTCGAATGCGTCCGAGGTGCCGTCTGGCCCAAGGACGTCCTGCAACTGTTCCTGGTAATTGGTGCCAGTGATGTGTTCAGCGTCCACGCCATCGTAGAGAAACTCTTCGTCGTCTCCGTGCTCGTCTTCGTCACCATCGAAAAGTTCTTCCATACGGGTAGAGTAGCCACCCTCGTCGTCGTCGTCCCCGTGGTCGCCGTAGCTAGGGGAGCCTGGGGAGGCAGGACCTACGTCGTCGAGCTTGTTCATTTGAGAGCAATGTAGATAGCATTTGTTTGTCACCCTGAATACCAACGACGGAATTGGTTGCCTTTTTTGGCTGGGCTGAAAAGCGTGGGAGAACTGGATATTGTGGTGACGAGCCACTTACATAACACCCCATTCCCATTGGACAATTGATAGTGGCTGTACTAACCATATCACTTCTTATATAGATGACTTTGCTCGACTCTCACAACAAACCAAGCAAGCTGCTGTTGCAAATTGTTTGATTGTTACTATGCATGGTCCTGGTAATGTTATCATCAGACTGCATGGTAAGTGTTAGGGACCTCGAGAGAGGGAGCTATACACTCTGCAAACTAGTAATTCCATGGCCTGGCCTGAAAGCCCTGAGCTGATCAAGCCAGGCCCCAAAAAGCCGGGCCGAGCCAGGCCACATTAGGGGCTTGGTGGAGCTTGGAGCCCAGCTTGCCATTTTGAGAAGCCATGAGCCGAGCCAAGCCAGGCCCCAGAAGCCCTGAAGCCGCACAGAAGGTTGTGTGTTCCAGTTACCAGCAACTGATGCACACATCATAGCAATGAGTAAGTGGTCTTGCAATATGTCATACTTATCTGATGCCTGCTTTCTTTCTCTAGTTCTCGATCCTCATCAAAAGCTCAACTACATCCGTGCCAATTGGGGCAAACAGCTTGCAAATGAAGCAACTGTTATGGACACCACTAAAGCCCCTACTTTCTTTACCTACACCTTCACTTTCGGACTTAGACAAACTTTTACTTTCAATCATCACGTGACCTAACATGTGATCATGGGAACAACACGTAACATAGATCTAGGCCATAACATGTGCCCACTTTATCTCCGCTTATCTATTCCCATGGTAATCTCTGTGTCTTCTATTTCTCACACTTATTTCCATCTGCTTCTCTTCTATTCTATTTGATCGCCATCGTATCTTATCCCATGCTGTCTTACCTAATATGTACTTTTCCTCTCACCTTATCTTTATGTACCTTGGTCTGTGCGTGGACCTTGCTAATATATAAGGCTGGTGGTTTGGGCTGAGATCCCTCAGTCAAATCCACTTGCTATTTACGCTCAATCGAGGGGTAGTTAAGGACCAGACTCATCACTCTATTCTCAGAAGACTGGTTCAATCCGGCCCATGGTAGGTGACTAGTGGGACGTGCCCACGTTAAAGCAAAGGTTGTAACCTAAGTGTGAAGCCTTGGTGTCTGGTATATAGCCAGCCCATAACAGCAACGAAGCATGCCGAATTAATTGTAAGTTATTTTTTTCTCAATTGTGTTCTCCATTAACAAATCCAACAGTACAAGGAACGTTATTATGTGATGTATGACTCTGACACCAATGCCCCACAGCCCATGGACCACAAACGTTGCATCACAACATGCAACCCCAAACTCGATGCCCTTTTGGGGTCTAATATCGATGATGAGAGTGATGGCGAGAATGAGGACACAATCAGCTGGAACCAGAGCAGTAAGCATGGTGGCGATCCCACATGCCCGTGGCTGCAAGGTTTCCATGACTACCTCAACATGCGGGAACATCTTGGTGATACCACCATTGTGCAGTGGTGGGGAATGCATTCTGCATGATACCCGGTGTGGGAATCCCTAGTGTGGGACTTTCTCCCCATCATGGCTAGTTCTATATCATCAGAACGTGCATTTTCATCTGCAGGGATAACCATCAGCAAGTGCTGCAACTGTCTCAAGGCTGATGTCATAGAAGCTCTTCAATTTTTGAAGTGTAGTACAAGGTCAAGTGTTTTGGTTCGAGATTCAGAGGATCCTTTGCTTGCTCCCGAGGTGCATGGCAAGCAAGATTCTGGTGACAATGATGGGGAGACTGAGGATGAGTGGGACGGTAATATTCCTGATATTAATGAATAGCTTATTTTTGAGTCTACATACTATATTTTATCTTGTATTTAGCATTTTGGTAGCATCTTATGTCAAGCTGTGGCCTGGGCCTAAGCTCAGGCTTTTGAGCCGAGCCGGGCTGTCTTTAAGGGCTTTAAAGGCCTGGAGCCTGGCTTGTGATTTTGTGAAGCCACTAGCCCCCTAAGCTGGGCTGGGCTGCGGAATTACTACCACAAACTCTAGCCCAAGCTTTTTGCACCTGTCTTTAACCCTTACAGCACGCACTATGCACTGGCCAGAACTTATGCAGTAACGGTGGTGAGTCTTGTCCTTAATCACCTGCTATGAAGCCATGTAGTGACAAGTGGATTCGACTAAGGAACTCAGCTCCAACCACTCACCTTATATATTATTGTTACAGACACCACTAAAGCACATACATTCATTTTGGACTTTACTTCATTTTCTACTTTCAACCATCACATGACTTGCACGTGACTGTGGGAACAACATGTGATGAGGCTAGACCTTGGACATGGGCCCACTTTATTTCCCTTATCTATTTCCCATGGTAATCTCTGTGTCCTTCCTTATCCCACGTTCATTTCCGTTTCTTCTCTTCTATTTCCTTTGATCGCCATCTATCATACTCACACGCTGTTATATCTAATATGTACGATAGTTCACATGTTATCTCTACTGTACCTTGGTCTGTGTGCAGGCCCTTATAATATATAAGGCAGATGGTTCGAGCTGAGTCCCTCAATCAAATCCACTTGTCACTACACAGCCTATTGGTGGGTGATTAAGGACTAGACTCATAACCGTCTACTATTGTAGTCTGGCCAGTGCAAGTGAGCGCTGAAAGGTTGTTAGAAACCTTGTGATCAATCTGGGCTAGAGTTTGTGGAGTGTATAGCTCCCTTTCTCAAGGTCCCTAACACTTGGATTCAACTCCCATTCACTGCCCAGACCATTGGGCCAAGCAGCGATCGTTGCTCCTATTATTTCGTGGAGGAAGGGTTCACCTGTGCAGTAACCCCAGTCCAATATCCGATCCACAGGGTTCAGTGGTGCTCAGGCCATTGCCTAAGATTTCTTTTCTGTCACCCTCGACACCTTTAGAGGATCTCCTAAGAAAGGAAGATTTTGTGATTGCGTAATCTATCTATTTCAAAGTCCTCCTCGTTGGGAGTGTATAGTCCGCACTAGGGTCGAGCCTAGGTTGTGAAGAGGGACCCGGAGACTGCCATATCTCTGGGGCTGACCTAGTATGTTTAGTAGTCCCCCTAGTGATAGGGGAGGTAGACCTCTGAGTTGCACATGTGCAACGTTGTTACTAGTAAATATCGAATTCCTACCACAGTACATTACATTACGTGGCTCCGATGCTGCCACTATCTTCATTCAAAGCATTACCATCTCCGGTCATTTGTTTGCTGAGTCCCCAGAGCCCAGTTGGAAGATACTGAGCAGTAAGGATTAGGAAAAATGTCAGAGTCAGGTGACCCCCCCATCAACCCCATGCAAACGGCATTGGCTGCTACACTTGCCACTGTTATGGGCTGGCTATATACCAATACCCAAGGCTTCGCACTCAGAGACTACCTTTGCTTTTATGAGCTCACGAAGCTCCAGTTACCTACCACGGGCCGGATTGAACCAGTCTGCCGAGAATAGAGTAATGAGTCTGGTCCTTAACTACCCCTCAATAGAGCGTAAGTAGTAAGTGGATTCGACTCAGGAGTTCAGCTGAATACACCAGCCTTTTATATTACAAAGGCCTGCGCACAGACCAAGGTACAATATGATAAGGTGTGAACATATTATACTAAATA
>JBBPJN010000279.1:0-17575 GCA_038088755.1 Boletus aff. separans
CTGAGTTGCAGAGCTGCCGGAGCAGCGACGGGGGGAGGAGGGCCCAGGCAATTCCCCAAGTGAGTCGCAAAGCGGGGGGCCCTGCATTTCCATGACCTGAATGAGAACTCAGAGGGTCAATACCGCCGACAATGGCGTTGCTGGCGGGCTCACAGAAGGGGCGCGGGAGGGTGGAAGCTAGCGAGGATTAAGTACTGGAACAAGGACGAGTGAGCAGAACGTACGGTCGGAGACTCTGGCCAAGCACCGGGGAATTGCATCTCTGGCGTGCCCGGCATCGAAGTTGCAATGCAATTCGGAAGGACAAGCTGAGACGAGCACGGCAGAGAGATGGTCGAATCCACAAACCTCGCCTTTATACTCGGACGACAGACGAATCAAGTTTAGTATGGAAGCACCCAAACAAGCCACCAGCGTCCAATTAGCTTCTATGTGGTATTAGCACGCCCATATGTTACAGACTCCCTCTAACTGCCGCATCCACACTCTGCGCAAAGTATTCAATGTTGCTGCTATTCAGTCCAGCCATCGAGATACGACCATCCATTGTCATGTAAATATGGGCCTTTTCAGCGAGCACCTTGCACTGTGCAGTCTGGAGCCCAGTGAAACTGCACCGTAGATGGCGTGAGCAATGTTAGACCACATATCGAGGAGACCACACACCTGAACATGCCGATCTGGCTCTTGATGTGTCCCCAATCTCCTGGTGTCTGGAAGCCGTTGGTTAAGAGCTCATACAGCCTTTCTCTCATGTTAATGATGCGATCTGCCATTCCCTTGACTTCGCTCTCCCATTCTTGGTAAAGCTCAGGGTCCGACAGAATCGTGTTGGCGACATGAGCACCATGCAAGGGTGGGTTCGAGTACATGGGGCGCACGATAATCTTGAGCTGACTTTCAACGCGTTTCTTCTCTTCCTCGCTCGCAGTGGTGAGTGAGAAAGCGCCAACGCGCTCGCCATAGAGCCCCATGTTCTTCGCAAACGACTGGCAAAGCGCTACATTGTGGCCCTGTGAAACAAAGTGGCGAACGGCAAAGGCGTCCCGTGTCGTCGAGCCAGAAGCAAAGCCTTGGTATGCCATGTCAAAGTACGGGAAAAGCTTCTTCTCGGCAAGGAGGTCAGAGAGCTCCCTCCATTGCGCCTGAGTGGGATCGACCCCAGTGGGGTTGTGCGCACAGGCGTGTAAAAGCACGATAGCTCCTTCTGGGGCGTTCTGGAGACCGCATGAAGAAAAGTGACCACCTGAAATCTGCACGAACCTTCAAGTCCTCCTTTAGGCCGTCAAAGTCAAGGCCAACTGTCTTCTTGTCAAAGTATCTATATGAGCGCACTTCCAGACCGGAATCCCTGAACAGGGGAATATGATTGCCCCAGGTAGGAGAGGGGACATAAATAACTTTAAGGCCAGGATAATGCCTGGCGAGGAAGGCGCCGCCAATCCTGAGGGCACCTGTCCCGGAGATGGATTGTGTCACTGCGATCTTATTATATTCAGAGTTGGTGCGACTCTAAAACAGCATGGACCGATGAAACGAACCGCATTTTGGTGTAGTGGTGTACTGTCGGAGCCATAAGCGAGCTTGGCAGCATTCTGAGTGAAGGTGGCGAGACCGGTGATGGGAAGATACTCCTTGTCGAGCTTTGCGAGGGCCATTTTGGCCTCTGCCTATGGCACGACAGGTGGTTACCAAAACGCAAAATACAGCCGAAGAAATAGAACCTTTTTGACAGCGTTCAGGACATAAGGTTTGCCATTTTCATCCCTGTAGGCACCGACACCCAAGTTGATTTTGCGAGTGTCTTTGTCGGCTTTAAAGGCCTCGGTGATACCTGGCAGAAGGTGAGTGGACAGAACACAGCAGAGAATCATACTGACCAAGAATCGGATCAGGAGGGCCAGCAGGGACGGCAGACCAGGTCGACAAGGGAGCTACGGCACGGAGGAGGCCGGAAGCACGACGGACAGTGTTGATGGCTAACATCAGGAGAGGTAAAGAACGTGTGGGTCGGGTACTTGACCTTTTCTTACCGTGTCGGGGATATACCCGGAATCACCCGACGCGTTCTTCGCACAGCTCAGCCGTCGTCACCGAGAACGACCAGACTGCGTCGAGTCAATACGATTATTCGAGGCGAGAGAACAACAGACGGAATACTTTCAGACGTGCGATGAGAGTTGGGGAAGAGAAACTCTTATAGATCTGTTCTTCTAGTACCTGTACTAACAGCTCCGTCCCGCGTTCTCGTTTGTATTTATTTGTACTCATATTTTCGCTAACTAGAGATAAGATTCGACTCACACAACGCACTACCATGGCTACAGCAGTCGAGGACGAAATCGTCACTGATCCAACTAAACAAAGGTAGGTTTTTCTTCATCCCTGACCATCTTTGCTGAATAAAAGTCACCAGAGGTGCTGCCGATGTAAACACAGATAGGTGAGCATAGATCGCGTCTAGTTGCTCCCTCCTAAACTCGCTCTGAAGACCCGAAGGAGACGATGGCCCGACAAAAAGTGCCCTCAAGAAGGCTGCAAAGGAAGCTGAGAAAGCAAAAAAGAAAGCAGAGAAAGCAGCAAAGGCCAAGGAATTGGAACAAGCTCGAGCAGCTGCAGACGAGGTCTTATCCGCTTCGATCATCCAAGTGAACATGCTCTCAAATCTCACGTGCAGGACTACGCGGCCGACAAGTACGGCAGCCTCCCATTGCATCAGTCTCAATCGCGGCCAGGCCGCAAACGCATGGATATATCCACTTTGAGTGCTCGAAATCATGGCGAAGATGTGTTCATTAGAGCTCGTATCCAGACTTCGCGCCTCCAAGGGAACAAAATGGTTTTCCTTAATCTACGCCAACGCACGAACTCTGTCCAGGCATTAATGCAAGTCACCGAGGGTCAGGTCAGCAAACAGATGGTCAAATGGGCTGGTTCGCTGGCCGTCGAGAGTATCGTCCTCGTTGAAGGTATCGTGAAGAAGAGCCCTGAGCCTATCAAGAGCGCGACAGTAGATGACATCGAAATTCACATCAGTCAAGTTTGTAATCTCCAGTGATTCGTTGAGGGCACCAAAGCTAATCTATAGCAAATCAGTTGTGGCTCCTGGCAGGGGTAGGGGGCAGATTACCATTTTCTCTTGAGGATGCCAATCGGTCAGAAACCGCTTCCGAAGTCGAAGGACAGTTTAACAGAGTTCTGCTCGACACTCGATTGAATAATCGTGTCTTTGACCTCCGAGCAAGTGCTCCACGATTTACATCGTTTCCCCGCATTTTGACACGCACACAGACAGTGACCAATCAGGCGATTTTCAAACTTCAGCACGCCATAGGAGATTTGTTCCGCTCATACCTGAATAACAATGGGTTTATCGAGATTCACAGTCCTAAGCTTCAGGGTGCTGCGACGGAATCTGGTGCATCTGTGTTCAAGGTCGACTACTTCAAAGGTCTGCTTCCATCACTTGTCCGTACCCTTCAGCCAACGTCTGTTCCAGGCACCGCATACTTGGCACAATCTCCCCAGTTGGCTAAGCAAATGGCCATCGCAGCTGATTTTGAACGGGTGTACGAGATCGGTCCCGTCTTCCGTGCTGAGGACTCCAATACACACCGTCACCTCACCGAGTTCGTCGGTCTGGATCTTGAGATGGTGGTTGAAGAGCACTATCACGAAGTTCGCGATCTCCTCGATGACATGTTCAAAGCAATTTTCCGCGGTCTCAAGGAGCAGTATGCAAAAGAGATCGCCACAGTAGGAAGACAGTTTGAAGCGGAAGAATTCAAGTGGCGAGATGGCCCAGAAGGAACGTTAGTCCTCACATTCAAAGAGGCTGTCGGCCTCCTCATCGAGGACGGTGTGGATCGAGAAACTTTGGACGACATCAAGTGAGTTTACCGATGATTTATACCTTGCGTTCTGAATAGCCGCCTTGTAGCACGGAAAACGAAAAGAGGCTTGGCCGTATTGTGAAAGCCAAGTACGATACAGATTACTTCATTGTCGACAAGTTCCCCCTCGCCCTCCGTCCGTTCTACACCATGCCAGACCCAGAAGATCCTGTAAGTATTTTGATCGAGTGGCCATCCTGCGCTGATTCGGTGTCAGACACTTTCCAACTCGTACGACTTCTTCATGCGGGGTGAAGAAATTTTATCCGGTGCACAGCGTATCCATGACCCCGAATTCCTTTCTCAGCAAATGCGTGCTAAAGGTGTTGACCCCGAGAGCATGAAGGGATACCTGGATGGCTTCCGAATTGGCTGTCCTCCCCATGGAGGGGGAGGTATTGGTCTTGAGCGTGTGCTGATGTTGTTCTTGAAGCTCAACAACATCAGACGAGCATCCCTATTCCCTAGAGATCCCAAGCGACTTGAGCCTTGAAGCTCGAGGTGTCCAGTTGCACCCACGTTTGTTCAATTTGGTGAACTGGTTGGCACCCGCCATAGATTTTACAGAATATACCAAATAGTAGTTGCAGGAGCAGACTTCGCTACGTATTCCGATAAAGTATTTAAACAAGACCAAGTGTCCAGAGATCTTATGGTGGAGAGCGATAAATGGAAAGCGAATATGAACCCTGGACAAAAGTTACAAGGCTCTACACTATAACGTGGCGGTGAGCCAAAAGCCGGAGGTACGAGATTTGGCACTGACCACGATCTAGGCACGTTAATATCCACCTATTTCATCGTCTTTCCCTCCTCATCCGGCGTCTTTCAGAACGCGAACTTGACCCTTGGCCGATTGCACTAGCAGGCAAGGAGCCCCCTTCCAAAGCAGCGGCGATAACATCCGCAGGCAGATCGATGTGGACACCTTCGGCATAAGCATATGCGTCCAGTGGGGAATATGCTGGCGGGTCTCGCCTGGAGAGAGCCGGGTGGCTAGCTTGCAAGTTGTCGACCGCTTCAAGGGGAAGCGACGAGGATAAAGCCTGCAAATGGATATCACGCTGGTTAGGCGTGGGCGGATTCGGAGACTGCGGCGAGTCAGGGGGTGGATGTACCTGGATGGTGGTTTCGGAATCTGTGTGTCGCATGGCGGCCAGGAAGTGAGTGAATGAATCCCGCCGTAGGCGAGGAATACTAAAGAGGCTGCTCGCACCTGCGGCACTTTCACTGGCGGGGGATTGAGAACGCGAGGACGATGACAATGACGATGAAAGGCCATCATCTTCCTGACCGTTCTCCCCCTCTGATGTAGGCGACAATGGTAGGTCGTGATTGGGAGGTGTATGGAATGGAAGATCAGTTGGTGACAAGTATCTACAATCATTAGATGGTCCGGCGGCATTCTCGTTCGATTCCTCGGTAATGGGAGTGATCGGCGGAGGAGTCGGAGACTCTTGAAGTTGTGAGGATAATGGAGTTCTCCTAAGGGGTGACGAGGCAGAAGGAGTGGTAGTCGATGTGTTCTTTGGCCGTCTGTGACGGTGGGAACGACGTGAGATGCGAGGTGGAGACGAGGCACCAGGCTGTGTGAACGGAGCACCACTGGGTCGGATCCCGCCACCGACGTCTAGTAAAATGCTACCACGTTCACTGCCATAAGCAGGAGGTGGAGCAAGAGTTCCTACACTGGGAGCGAGACCCCACTTCTTGACGTTGGCCTCGATAAAGACAAACCCAGCCTGACCGAGATTAACGTGCACGCTGCACGGGCCATCGGCGCCGATCGTGGGAAAGAGGTTATAGCGGCTGAGGCCAATGAAGGCGTCTTCGAGCTTGCGGCCGTTGCGGGTGAAGAAAACGGTGCCCGTGCGCGGACGATAGCCGACGCCGAGTACATCGCCCTCTTTGAGAACGGGACCAAAAGTGGATGCAGTAAAGGGGTAGTTGTAGCATTTATCGCCATTGGAGTGGTATGCGACTGAGTGACGGCTCACGCCGGGTAAACGGAAGGGAGGATATGGTTTAGTGGCCAAGCCGACTGCAACGGTCGTCGTTTCTGGGAGATCGAACATTTTGACTTCCCAGTAGTAAACCTCGTTTAGTTTTGGAAGAGGGAGGTTTGACTGGACACACGAAGCTGACGCAGGATCGGGGAGGAATGTTATTTCAGTGCGAGCGTGGACAAGGAGCGAATTGATGGTTTCATAGTCGGGTTCGAAGCACCAAGCGGAGACACCTTTCTCCTGAATGGACAGAAACTGCGATAGGGTGATATCAGTTGGTTCCGAGTTGGGTGGATACTGTAACTGATAATCTGGAAGCAAAGAGAGGAAGGAATAGGTCGATTTGGGGCTGTGTGGGGAGGAATGGAAGAGGACGGACCCTTGGCTGTTAGATACGACCGACGGGCCGAGTCGGGGACGCTCTCGAGCCAGCGAGCTTCGAGGCCTTCAAAGCCGCCGTCGGCTTCGATGAGCTCCTCGCGGCTCATGTCGACGGGGCCGTCGGCGTCCCTGAGGACGATTCCACGGCGCCTGCGAATGAATATGATGCATATGAGGAAGAGGAGGAGGACGAAGAGGAAGGTGGAGAGGACGATGAGGAGGGGGAGGATGAAGAGGAGGGCGTCGGGCTGTTGGTCTGGGAGGTCGGGCACTGGCATTGGGGGGACGACAACCTGAACGGGTGCTGGGCGCAGTCGCGGTCGACACTGCGTCCGTGTCTCCTTCCATATATGGCAGCAACAACCCACCTCCTTTGACGATGAACGCGACGCTCTCCCCGAGAACGCCAAAGAGAAAGCCCTCCACCCGCAGACCGAGAGCAGGCTCACATCTGCCGCCAGCACAGTCTCAGGAGGCCCACAACGCCGCCCTCTGCGCCATACGCAGCTTCCTCAAGGGTCGCACCTGCTACGACGCCTTCCCCGTCAGCTTCAGGCTCATCGTCCTCGACACAAAGCTCAACGTGAAGAAGGCCCTCCAGTGTCTTCTTCTCAACGGTGCGTCCCTCCGTGCGTCCGTGCACACAGCACCCATCCCACCCTCCCCCAGGCGTCGTGTCTGCTCCCCTATGGAGCAGCGAAAAGTCAAAGTTCGCGGGCATGCTCACCGTCCTTGACATCATCCATCTCATCCAGTATTATTACGACAATCTCAACTACGAGGCTGCAGCTGCAGACGTCGAGACTTTTCGCCTGGAGTCGTTGCGAGGTGCGTATCCCCGGTTCCACCCGTCGCACACCCCCTCGATGCTCTCTCGTCAGATATCGAAAAGAACCTCGGTGTCGCACCCCCTCCGATGCTCAAGGATCACCCCAGCAGTACCCTCTACGATGCCGCCAAAGTACTCATCCAAACCCACGCTCGCCGCCTCCCTCTTCTCGATTATGATTCTGAAACCGGCCACGAGCTCATCGTGTCCGTCTTGACACAATACCGTCTCCTCAAATTCATCTCTATCAATGTATTCGATCCCTCCCATCTCTCGAACTGTCCTTACCCCATCTTAACAGTGTACTAGAGAAATACAACACCTCCATCTTTCCCTCCGCAAACTCAAGATCGGAACATACGTCTCCAAAAATATCCCGCCAGAAGCATCAGACGCATGTGCTCCCTATTGGCCGATAGCTACTGCAACTCTGAATACCCCTGTCTTTGACGTCGTCCATATGTTCTCCGAGCGTGCCATATCGGCCGTCCCAATCATCGACGACGACGGTGTGGTCGTCAATCTGTACGAGACCGTCGATGTCATCGTACGTCACAGAAAAGACTCATGGTTGCGTCTGGCTCTGACACTCTCAAAAGACACTCGTTCGTCTTGGAGCGTACCAAGCGCTTGACTTGACGATATCCGAGGCGCTCAACCAACGGTCTCCAGACTTTCCCGGAGTTGTCATCTGCACGGCGGGTGACTCGCTCGGCACGCTACTCCAGCTTATCAAGAAGCGTCGTGTCCATAGACTAGTGGTGGTCGAAGGGGAAGTAAGTTGCTTGTCTGCTACCATTCCAGCGTCCAAGCCACTGACCTCCCGTAGGAAGAAGAGAAGAAAGGTGGTAAGAAGGGGCGTTTACTGGGGATCATCACCCTCAGCGACGTGTTGCGATACGTCATTGGCGAGGTTGGAATCGGCGAGGCGATGGTGTCGGTCGAGGAGCTACCATCGTCTGCAGATTGCAGGGCGTCAACGCTCGAAGTGCCTCCTTTGTAAACGGACAAGAATAGTTTCGTTAGCATCACTGCTTGCGTGTTGCATGTTCCTTTGTGTAGACAACATGTAACCACGCGCGGCACGTACGTAGCTCGGATCTACCTTGCACTCGACACAGTATGACCGCCATCCAAGCCATCTACATCCGCAGCCATGAGCAGCGATCCACTCCCAAGCCTCACGTTGTCTACCGCATAGAAATCCAGGCCCACGTCCGCTCATGGCAGATGTGGCGTCGGTACTCCGAATTCACCGAGCTGCACACAGAGCTCACAAAATCCACCGGTTCACCACCCCCAGCCGCTCTCCCACCCAAAAACGCGTTCTCTGCCCTTAAAGGGCCTTTCAGGAACGAAAGCACACTCATCGAGCAGCGCAGGGCTGGCCTCGAGACCTACCTGCGTGCCATCCTCAGTGCCAGGGAGGACAAGTGGAGGGACAGCTACGCCTTTCGTGATTTCCTCGGCGTTCCCGTCGGCAAACACGGCTCAGCGCTCGAAGGCGGCAGCAACATCAAGTTCTCGTCCGCCTCGTGGCTCGACGAACATCTCGAGCTGCAGTCTCGCATTCGCGACGTGCGTGCGGACATCAACAGACGGGACACCCTCTCCGATCGTGGCGACATCAATGCGTCGCACACCGCCAACGTCCAGGCGAAGAAGCGGCTCGCAGAGATTCTCTCGCGCGTGCGCACGTTGACAGAGGGGTTGCAGGAGCTCGGCATGTCGGGCATGGCAGAGGGCGAGTTGCAGAGGAGGACAGACATGGTCGCGCGCTTGCAGGACGACTGCGAGAAGCTGGGCAAGATGGTCACGGTCGCACGCCAGGTGTCCCGTGTGGGCGTACTTGGGCCCTCACCCGCCTCGGGGTTCACGAACGTCGCAGTGGCCACAGAGTCTGATCGCGCCGCACTCCTTGGTGGCGGTAAACCGGTCACTCGTGTCTTTGGCGTGGCATCAAAGACGCCTCAAGAAACCGACGTGACCCGTCCACTGGATGATCATGGCCTACTCGAGCTGCAAAAGACGCAGCTAGAGCAGCAGGACGATCAACTTTCACAATTGACCTCAATCCTCCAACGACAACGACATCTTGGCGAAGCAATCAATGCGGAGCTCGTTACGCAGAATGAATTGTTGGATAATCTGAATAACGAAGTGGACCTCGTCGGGACTAAACTGTCGAGCGCGAAGAAACAGCTGAATAGGCTTGGTTGATTATCTTGCCGATGGCATTTTTAATTGGACTGTACAGATACCATGAAGCTTCTGCGTCATGCCAGTGTCCGATATCTAAAATCCAGAAATACGTTAGAATATCATCTATGTAATATGGTAACATATGTCTAAGCTGAGTGATGCATGATGCCGGAGACAAGCTAATCCCTTTTCGTCAGTACTTTACCCACTCCCTACTCATGGTTAGCGTAGGCGTCAGAGAAAAGTCAAAGAAACATACCTCGAAACATGCAATCATGATACCACATGCAGGTGCAATCTTGGCTGTCCGTGGTAGAACACCAGCAAACAAGGCTCCTGCACCCTCCGTGCGCATTATTCGCAAACATAGAGGTACCGTGGCCGTTTCCCTGGAGGAAAGTGCCCCTGACATCAGTAATGCTTGTCGTCTTGTTTTTAGGACGTCAAAGGGTGACGTTAGAAGAGATGCGGTCGTTCCGCTGATGGCCCCGCTCGCGAATGCAACATATGGCCCCGTCTTTCCGCGTGACCCGAAATGCCGTTTCCAGGTTTCATAACCAGCCCAGTAAATACCACTGAAGGGAACATCGCGCCAAAGGGTGGGGCCGAGCCCGCGCCAAAGAAAACCGATCCCCTGTTGACGGACAGCCGTCCGTATTGACCCAAGGACAGAAGAGAGCGTGTGTGGCTGGTCGGGGGACTTGGGTGTGGATTGAAGATTCGTCCGGACAAGCTCAAGTGGCGAGAGAAGTGAAGTGAGACAGGTCCGAGCGGTGATACCAGCCAAAAGAGGGACCAAAGTAGGCGATGGTATGAAGTGGGGCAAGACATTTCGTAGGAGATGGTCATACGTGAGCATGTACACGGTGGAAGAAGGGACACCAATGAGTCTGTTGCAAGACAAGATGAGCACGGAGATCCTTGCTGAGGGGCAACAACTGACAAGGTTGTTCCAACACCCTTCCATAACCCTCGTGTTCCCTCTGCTCTCACGACGTGCCGGACTGCATCCAAGAAGCCATTGACACGCTCCCTCCTGAGTACGCCATGGTCGTAGACACAGACGACCTCTTCTGCAGGAAAGGAATGTACAAGAGATGAAATGTTGCGGACACAGGGGACGTTTGGTGGTTGACAGCACCTGGTAGACCCTCGGGAAAGAAGATGTTCCTTTGGCTGTGTCTGCAGACGGGTCTTGATGACATCAAACGGGGTCACTGTGGGGCAAGCGTGAGCACGGCATGGCGGAGGTGCGATGGAGCGAACTTGTGAGTGCGGTCATCGTCGACCCCGTCGCGGCGGCTATGAGTTTTGCGCGGAAGGGGTCCATCGTGGAGGGAGAGAGGTGTGCGGCAAAAGCCGGGGGAAAGTGGTGCATGTAGTAATCGTAATTTTGAAGCACTAGCACATACTCACTCACCAACATGTCCTCCTCCACCCTCCCCGCTCCCTCCCAACAGGCCAGCAAGGCTGCCCTCACAGCAGCCCTCGCGGAAAACCCCCTCACAACCACCCACCCTTCACCAGACAACCCTGACACGGAGCCGGGCGAAATTCAAGAAGTAGATATGCATGCACAGGCAGAGGGCATCCGCACCGTCTTCAGTGATCCCACCAATTTCAATGTCAAGGTACCTCTCTCTCTTGATGCCGTCTGTAGCACTCATCCTTCGCGATATCAGCACCCGCTCTACTCTGCCTGGACCCTCTGGTTCGATTCCCCCGCGACAAAGGGTCGCAATCTCCCTCAAACACCCGTCTCCTCTTTTCCTCAGACCCCCGTGCTTCAGACCCCCAGTGCAGCAGCAGCGCAGGGTTGGATGGAGGACATTAAGCGTGTGATCAGTTTTGACAGCGTAGAAGAATTCTGGGGGCAAGTACCTCCGTCGATCAATCCCATTGTCAATCTCATCAGTCCGCATAGTCTCTACAACCATATCGTGCCTCCCTCGCAACTTCCTCAAAAAGCCAACTACTACCTCTTCAAGGTATGTCTCGCCATACCTGATGCCCGAGAAACCATGATCATACTTTGTACAGGAAGGAATCATTCCAGCATGGGAGGATGACGCAAACAAGTACGGCGGCAAGTGGAGCATACAGTTGCCCAAAGAAAAAAATCGCGGTAATGTTGACAAAATGTGGCTCTACACGGTACATGGCCTTTGTGTTTTCTTCATCGTGTCTACTGACCACCGAGGTCGTCCCAGATGCTTGCCGCGATTGGCGAGACATTTGACCCTTACCTTACCAGTGGCGAATCCCCTGAGCCCAACCCGCAATCTCTCATCACCGGTGTCATTGTCTCAACTCGACAGCAGTTTTATCGACTGTCGATCTGGACGCGGCTGGCTCCTACAGGGGATGACGACAAATTACGGGAGCGGATCGAGACTGTCGGGCGGCACTTCAAAACTAGCGTGCTCGGATATGCCGAATCGCAGAAGTTGGCTGGCCCGCTTGCGACCGAGGTGGAGTTTTTGTCACACAAAGATTCGGAGAAGAAAAGCAAGACAGCGAAGAAGATCATTGTCTGAGTAACTGCGTGTGTTCATACGAGGCATAAACGAGGCATTTCACGTTGGGCTGATTTATTCATTTTATACGAAAAGTAGTGGGCGAATATGCGAGCCGTCGATTGTCCTTGGGCAGGTGCTTGGTGACTCGTTAATGACATATCGTTATACTTTTGACAGGTTTCAGGCGTGCGTGCTGTACACTCCGATAGCCGGTGCGTAGCCGCAGCGATGCAATCACACAGCCACCCGTCATCGCTCCTCTATAAAGCCCGTGACAACACACTCATCGATCCCTGTCCTCTGACACTCACAATGTCCCTCTCAGACATCTTTTCGTCCATCGCCGACAAAGCACAGAATGCCATCAATCAGACCCCTCTAGCTGGGCATATCCATGGCTCCACTCAGCCAGCTGGTCACTCTGCCAATCCCGCCGCGTCGCAGAGCGGAGGTCGTTCTTTCGCGCTGGGATCACTGCAGCACCAGATTCGCAATCTTGGCCAACAATACACCTCAGCCACTCCCATGCAGCGTATTATAACCCTCGAGAAGGGCGTCGCCCTCGACTTTGATGGCGTCGCTAGAGACAGTAAAGCCCAGAGCAAAGAACTGTATTCATGGGGACAGCATGAAGACCCCGATTTGACCGATGGTGAACAAGTTCTTCCGCCTCGCAGGTCGTGGCTAATTGGCGGTTGTGCCAACGCATCGTAGTGACGGATCGACTTGCATTCTTGAACTTTGTGCAGGGCGCGTTGTCCTCGTCCTTGTCCGTCACACTGGACGGTGCCCGGGCCCCGTTGAAGGCACTACGCGATGCCGAAGCTGCCATTTTGCCGAAACGCAACATCCGCGCCGGGTTGCGCAATCAGATCGCGCGTCTCGAACACAATTCAGAGAAAGGCACAGAGCGAGAACGACGCATTGTAGAGCTTAAAGAACAGCTTTCACGCGCGGACGGCCTCGTTGAGCAACTTGAGAAAGAACTTGAATTATTGAAGCGGAAAGCTATTCGAGAAAGCGAGGAAAAAAAGTGGGATGCCATTCAAGAAGTGCGTAGCCTGAGCAGGATATTGTTCCTGGTGACTCATCCATGTATAGTTTGGAGAAAAATTAGTTCTCCTTTCACAAGCCGCGAAACCAATCATCGGGGCCTTGCCTACCCTGCCTCCCACTACCACGAATCCGTACGCGGGTGCACAAGTCACCGCTACTGCTCGGGCGTCTCTTCAACATGCGTTGGACAACTACAAGCCGGGAGAAACTAAGCTTGACTTACAAATCGGAGCTGATCTTTCACGATCAGACAGCCGCTCGTTTGGCGAGAGCCATGCTTCAGAGTTGACCACTGGACAAGACTCGCACCCTGGTCTTTCCCTGACCCCACCCATCCCCGAATCTGCTTCAACAGGAGACCACGCTACACCCTCATCCACCCAGGTACCAGCTAACCCCAACGAGAGCGCTTCTCCGGTTCCGGCACAGCCTGTCTCGGTTGCAGTGCAGGATACCAATCCTAGCGGTTCTGAAAGACCTGCAGAGCCACCTTCAGAGGACTTGTACGGCACATCTCCTGTCAAGATTGAAAGTGCTAAAGAGGAGAAGCAACGCCTCGAACGACAGGAAGGGGAGCGTGTTCAGGCATCTGGCAATCAAGAAAATAATGAGCGCCCTTCGGCTCCGGAGACTGCGGAAGAAGAGAAGAAACGCCTGGAGAGGGAGGAGAGGGAACGCGTACTCGCAGGTGGAGCGAATCCAACCGGAGACGCAGCGCCGCAGGGTGGAGAGCAGCTTCCACCTTACGAGGAGATTGAGTAGATGTTATCTAGTGTTTGATTAAGATTTGGTTAGGCATGTATTGTACAAAAGTGATTGCCTTTTACGGAACCCTGGGAGCCTGTACCACCGAATGACTAGACCCATCACCACTACCGCAATGGATAAGGCTGATCTCGAAACTTATCAAGTACAGCTCTCTCAAGTCGAACTTGCGCTCCAATCAGATCCTGACAATGCAGAGTATTCCTCTCTTCAATCAGAACTCAAGCAACTCATCACCCTCGCCCAAGAAGCCATCGCCCAAGCAGAGGCAGCTTCCTCTTCTCGTGTGGGCCCACCGCGAAAATCAACTTCGTCGACCCCCGCCTTTTCGTGGGCCGCTGGCAACGAATGTCTGGCCAAGTATTCGGGAGATGGTAGTTTCTACCCTGCTCGGATAACTAGTGTTGGTGGTTCAGCAGAGAATCCCGTTTACAGCATCATGTTCCGGGGCTACAACACCACTGAACTGGTCAAGGGTTCAGAGATCAAGCCACTCCCCCCCAACTACCAAGAAAAGACGCCCTCCGTATCAAACAAGCGAAAGCTGACGAAAGTGGAAGAGGAGGAAAGAGAGCGGAAGAAGAAAAAGAACGAGAAGAAACTGGAGGCGAGAGCGGCCAAAGCCAAGGAACAGCTCGCCAAGCAGGCGACGTGGCAAAAGTTTGCCAAAAAGTCGGAAAAGAAGGGCGTGCATATCGCGGGGGTGGCCGGAACGAGTATATTCAAGACACCTGATAACCCGTTAGGCAAAGGTGTGTGTCGTTTTCTATACCTGACCTGAAACATCCTTGGACTCATACGTGGCATGAATTCCAGTCGGGGTGACAGGGAGCGGAAAGGGAATGACGGAAGTAAAGCTTTTGGGTAAACATAAATTCGCGCCGGTGGATGATTCTAATCAGTGAACGAGGGAATTATTGTGAGCGTTTCTCACTGATCCGCGAATTTTCACCACGTCGGCTTGCTAACTCATATGCTATCTAGGAGAAACCCATGCGTCGCCCCTCTCTATATGTACTAAATGGCGTATTGATGATTCTGTATCTTTGTGAATAGCAGGTCTGCTGCCATGCCTTGATGCCTCGCAACCTCCGCTCCACGGGGCGCTGCCTGTCACACGTCACTGAAAGCCGGCGAGCACGAAACTATACGTGATACTTTATCCCTTCCTCTGTATCCAACCTCATGAGTGACTTTCTTCCGGGGATGTTTGTACAGCCGGCGACTTCGGTGGCGCGTTTGGATGGACGGATTCGCCAAATGTGTATACGGCGTCAGCGGGTCACTTTGCAACAGGTATATATTAACCCGCCCGACGATTCGATTTTAAGGTTGGTTGGAAGACGCTGGAGAGGAAGAGGTGATATATTGATTAATGTTATTGAAAGCGATCGAGAGCTGACAGATGGGATCGAAATCGAAGTGGCGGAAGATCTGCAAAGGTACGATGAATCTAGGAATCTCAACTGGCTTCCATAACGTCTGTCAATCTCGACGAGTATTAAGGCCTGTGGATCTCTATTTTTCATTAAACTGGCCATACAAAGGACGACGGCGTCTAGGAGGAGCATCCTCCATGTATGCTGTCATGGAAGGCGTAGCCACTCGTTGTCGCATCCCAGCTATCACCGCGGCCGATCTTGAGTTTGCAGATGGCACTGCTCGCGCGCTCCGAGGAGCATCATACGAAGCCAGCGTCGTCTGCTCGTCAGAGATTAACGTCCACAATTTCAATCCATCTGCAACGCATGTCTTCGGCATCCCGCCGGGGTGATAGGTGCGTATGCAGCTCTTATTTGCGGTTCTTATAACCGCACCCGACAAGGTCATATTATTGGCCCCACGTTGGGTTGCAATTCCCGGTCATGACGGTTCCCCCCTCGGGATGAGCTTCCTGGAAGCATGCGTCAGCTATTGGCTGTATGTGGGTTTGCCCCTACTTGCTTGCCCAGCATCGCCGGCGTATGTGGCCGTAACTTGGCACAGGCGTGGCGTTCTCCGGTTTCCGGTCTCCACTGATGTGAACAACGAGTGGAGAAATGACGACGAGGTGCCTGATGGACCAGATTGGTAAGAGACGTTGTCCTAAAAATGTGCGTCGACTTCCTGCGATTTATTGCTCTGGCAATGTGCGCACATGGTGCAGGGTCAACGTCAAGGTAGTTAGTTGGGCAGAGGCATCGTAGCTCTGAGCCGCCAGGCCATCGGCGGCCTGCACGGTTGTCGCGGACGATGCACAGGTGCTCGACATATGCTGCCGCTGTCTTTGACAACATCAGTGCGAGTCTTGAAGGTCCCACGCCGGAAAGCACCCCGAGAGACGATTTTCCCCCTTTCGGTGCAAGTTCAGAAGGAGCTTCGCAATTTCTTCGTTCCTTCCATCTCCGATCTGCTTCTCGGCTTCGGCTTCGCCATTTGCATGCATGCCTGGCATGGGAGCGCTGGCAGCAGATGTCCCTGGCTGTCATATTCTGCGCGGACGCATGTGCGTACTCGGGATCCTGTGTGCGTCCCCTGGTCGGGATGTGGCTGCACGCATTTCACGATCCACAAATTACGTCCCAGTTCCGCAGGTCATGTGATCGAAGCTCAAGGATACAACGTTGAAATCAATGTTGGCCAGACAGCCAGTACAACATGCGTTGCGACGTCGTTGACACGGCAAGTGGGTTGCCCGAAACGATGTCTTGAAACGACAGGTTGGCCTGGCATTTCGAATATCGTTCGACGATCCTACTATTCCCAAATATAGTGTAGCACATGCCCCGATATTCAAGTGGTTGCCTTGCTGAAAGCTATGACGGTGTCTTGTACAGCATATGGTCGTCAAACAGCATTGGATGCACGTGCTTACCTCCCGAATCCCTCATTCTTTGAGCAGCGACGGTATATACACATGCACAAGTGCGAGAACATTAAAAGAGAAGAAAATGCCCCCAGCCCAGCAGAAGAGGAAAAACTCCAAAATGGTCTATGATTCGTCTAAATATTCAAAGATCGCCTGGCAGGGATTCACATGCCATCCCCTGCGCCGGGAAAGAGAAACGGCTGTGTTGCCAGGTCCGTAGAGGGGTCTGGGCTGGCTGAGCTTCCGTCTGCTGAGGACGGGCTTGCAGAGGCTGTCATATCGTCTGGGAAGAGAGATGATACCTGGTCAAAAGCGGTCCAGCTGTGAGTATAACCCGTATTTCTCGACATGCCGGCGACGTCTACCGAATGGCGCCGGAGGGGAAGGGCAGCATTATGTGCAGCCATGACCTGGGCTGACAAATCAAGGAACTAGGGCAAGGACAATCAGAATGGGTTGTCAGCGCAAGGATTCACGAGCCTACCACTTGTTCTTCGACAAGCGTGCCTTCGTGCAGAGTCTTGTTGGTATTCTGCATGTGCACAAGCAGAGTGCGTATGCTGCGAGAGGACAACCCGCGGTATGTCGAGACGCGCTCGAGCGCAAGGGGTGTGGCCTGCACGAGCCGGAGCTGCTCGTGAAGATAAAGGACGTATTGCTCCAAACACTCGAGATAGTGGCGCTTTTTCTCGTGCGACGAGATGGTATCCCTGGTTCCAAGATCCTATGAAACGAGAACACACAAGTAGACGGCATACATACGGATCTGTCGGAGTGAATCCTATTTCTTCTGCGATTGCGCGTTGTCTCGCCTTGCGCTGGCTCTCTGTTTTGTTGACCGCAGTGTTGAGCGGTGCGGCCGAGGTGACCGCGTCCGGAGACTGCTGTCTACTTGTCTGAGGTGGGGGAGGGGAGGGCTGCATATATGTGCGGGACTCGTGACGATGGTTAATGTTTGAGAGGAGCTCAGAGGGAGTGGGGAAGAGCTGCTGAGAAGCGGCGGTGTAGTACTCGAGCATGGGGTCGGGCGGGTCTACACGTCGCGCGGTGGGATAGACGAGGTGTTGTGAGATGGG
>JBBPJN010000280.1:0-17555 GCA_038088755.1 Boletus aff. separans
GACGGCAGTCGCAGTTGGCGACTTGCTTGGTGTGCAGCACACGCCTTCTTGTTCATGGTCGCCGGTGTTTACGCATCGACCGCCCTGCTGGTACTTGTCACACTAAAATACCACCTCACCCCCGAGGATCTGAGTAATATCACCCATCCCATTTCAAGCTGATCTTACTCGCTCCGGACCGGTCTTTTCTTCGCCGCTATCTCTGTGAATGGCACGATCTTTTTGATGATGATTATCCCGCCGCTCCTCCTGCTTTTTGCGTCCATACCATCGCCAGAAAATCACACGACCCCTTTGCGTGGAGGAAGATATAGTCAGCGAAAAAGAACTAGAATTAGAGACTTCCGGTCATCTGCACGTACATTTGGCTGTTGCGTCATGCGTCATCGCAGCAATCTCCATGCTGAGTGTGGCCGCATCCACGACGAACCGAGAGTTGATCCTCGTAAGAAAGAGCGTGGTAACGATTTCTATGTTCACCTCCTCAGTGGTGTAACGCAGCCGGTATTTGTCTTGGATTCGCCTCCGTGCATGATCCCATGATCCGTGATCTAGTCGCTGGATCGGTTGATCCACTCTAGCGAGGTCAGTTTTTGATATCGATATCATTTACGTGGAGCTGGCACTCACGTCAGATCCATCATAAGAGGCACAGCTTTCGTGATGGTATCGAATGCTGGCAGTGTCCTCTCGCCGATCACCATGGATAGCCTTCTCACTGCGACGATCGAGGCGACGCCCCGCTCTTGTTTTATATCTACCTGATGGGGATCTCGAACGCTCGAACCCGTTGAGCCATCCACTAGTTAGTGTTGCATGTATAGGTCGTCGTCTTAATGAGCAGTGCGCTGCTCTTCCGCGTCAGAGACGCAGATTGGTATCAGAAACCGCATGAAGCGTAGCAAGGCAGCCACCGCCGATCTACGAAGTGAAAGTTTGCTCTATTATTGACTACATTGCACTATTCTGCGTCGAATCATCCACAAGCATAGGCGTTCGCGAGATTCGCCCAGCTTGACTGAGATCACCATGTATGCCGTTGCTTAAAGCTTGTCTATGTGGACGTAGTTTATATAGCATGCACACGCAGTCTTGCAAAGGACGGAGGACGGTGTCTCGGTGAAACCTGAAGGACCTGTCTTTTGTTGAAAACTCGATCAGTCTGCAGATTCGAGGGCAGGGTATTTGGTTTAGGACGGCTTACCATAAGCGTTCAGTTTGGACAGTTTGAACTCGACGGCCTGATCGGTTGCAAGCGAGTCACATTGGATGATGTCGTGTATGCCAAAACTACGTAGATCAGAGATGGTGGTGATGGTACCGAGATCCATCTTTCCCGCATTTCTGCAGCTTTCGTCCATGACACTCTTGTTGTTGAAGTCGAACGATGCTTGTTTGCGTGCCTGAGAGACAATTAAAAGCTCTTCTCGGTGGTGAAGTGCGCTAAATTGGGCCAGCTACAGAACTACTGAAACATCAGCGCTTATACATACTCGTAAGGAACCCACGGTGGGTCACTGAAGGTCTTTCCCTCGCCATAGCAAGGCAAGAGGCGGTGTTCAGGGATGGGACATACGCCTCTACAAAATCGTTTGTGATCAATGAGGACTTCCCTCAGCACTTTCACTTTCGTCGCGGACATCTTTTAGGATCGATTGGTAGAGATCTGAGGATAAATATGGCCAATTTACAAATACCTCTGGGCCAGACACAGGAAAACTTGAACTCGACGGAGAGGGTACTATGGTAGATACACTTACCATTCCAGTCTACCTGTTAGCCCAGAAGGCCCAAAATAAAGTTTTGCAAACCACAAAAGTCGGTCAGGCTGTAGATGAAAACATTGAACCTCATGCATGACATAAATGAATCAGGGTTCGAACAAAACAATCCGACATGTACAATGCAAGTTCGACATGATCCGACGCCGAGTGGTTGGCGTACCGTAGAGATCAAGCCACAACACCTGGAACAGAACGTAAGAGGGTCTTCCTCCAAGACCTGGGGTTTTATTGTGAGTTGAGAATCACGGGCCTCAATTGTCTGGGCCCGTCTTACGCCGAATGGCACGTACTACTTTATAGTGGAATACATACCCAGTGTCACCCCTCGGTGCCAACTCAACCCCCGAATGGATTTGTCTTGAACACTTAAGAAGCATGCGAAGACTGTATCCACCTTTTAGGCACTGCTGTGTTCATTCTCCGTAGTGTGGTTCTTTGCATGCAGTTAGTATATGTGGATGGTCTATTCAGTGATGACTGGCCGCACGGTAATGGTTGTGTGGAAAGAAGCAGACATTTGCTCAGCTAAATACATATGTATCGTCATCATGGCTGACTTTGTTCTCCCATTACAACGCGGGGTGTCACATGTCCATGTCAGGGCCACTACCACAACAAAGGCTTGAGCTGCATCCATTGACCATTACCACCGTTAAAGCTCATTCGAAACTATGAGTTCATCGATTGCCTTTATTTCCACAGTGCTATCGCTCGGCGCAGCATGGTTTTACTTCTCTCCAGCTCGGCGGCAAGGACAGAGAGGTATGATCAACTTTGTAATGACAGCAGCAGCCGGCCTGCACACCCTACTTGCACTATCGAACCTTGCGATTCGCCGACCTCCAAACCTCTTCGCACGATTGGGGATACCCATAAACACGCCCGTGGACCGCATAAAGTCTCTGTTGATGAAGGAAGCTGGATTTAACTCGATTGGGGAACGAGGTTCGGTCATTCTTCCTTCAGAAATTCCGAAAAATGTCGAGACATTGCTCGCAAGGCTCGGCGTGCATGGAAGCAGAGATATATACGTGAGGCACGCGGGTTCATTTCTTCCTTGAAGGGCGGAGCTCACGACGGGAGGCAGATTCGGGCAACGGGCTATGCAAACGTGTTCATATTGTTCCTCGGCCACCGACTACACGATTCTGGTTCTGTCAGGCATTCTTCTCGAATACCTGCGAACCGCCACACTACTACTTTTGTTAACGACCAATATCAATGGTCGACAGCGATGGAGAACAAATGTCCTCGGCGCGCTCACGTGTGCATTCCTCGCTGAAGTCTACGCGTTCACATCCGCCAGCGCCGTGCCACTTGAAAAAGACGCCAACACAGCGTTCATGGTGCGTTGGCGTTCGTACTATGACGCGTCCGTAGCTCTTGACGATGAACCGTGACCAATGCAGTGGCACGACAATCTATTCCTGACACGCAACATACTTTTCTCGATTCTCCCCGTCTTTATTCAGATGTTGCCTGCCATCTGCCCTCCACCACCGGTCTCAGTCGCACTTGCTGCAGTGCTCGGGCGCCTTGAGCGTACCTTCCCTCGTGCTCAACTCCTCAGATACTTCCGCCCAGCCGTCCTGAGGCACCCATACACCCGCGAACGGGCTGTCGAGTTTTGGGCCGATGATGCCGCTGACGGCGCTGCTGCGCGAAGCAATCCAAATGTGCAAATGACTGCGTCCAAGCTAGGTTTCGGGTTCGCATCACCAGCTGGTTCGGAAGTCAATGGTGGGAAAGAAAGCGTGCTGAGGATCAATGCGAGGATGGCAGTTCAGTCTTGGAAACCGTTGTTCATGCCCCCACCAAATTGAATGCGAGGCAAGAAAGACGATTACCGCAGATGTTCTTATTCGGGCGAATGGACAGAGCATGGATACCTGTAGTGGGATCTACGTGTTTATCCACCTAGTCTCCCGAAACCTCTGTTTCAAACCTGCCAGTGTTGCGTCGTGGATTCCACAGCCCTCGCTGAACAACTTGAAGACAGTAGCCCATCATCCTCATTTATATACACTCGTTCCAGTTTGTTACATGCCTCAACTAGACTGTTATACCATTTCCCATGAAACGAAGGGGTCAACCTGTAAGTTAGGCGATATACAGGTGGCGATACCAGTGGTGTAGATTGGGTCATGTACTATCTTACCTAATCAGGACCTGACTGCCTTGAAGTTGAACTTCCGGGAGCACACAAGTCAACACTGACGACCATCCCGAATGCGGTGATGATCAGGTTTATATTGGTGCAAGTGAGTTCAATTTGTTTCGTTGGGTAACGATGAATCATCTTTCTAACAAGATTATAGAATAGGCAAGGGAAAACGCGGCTGTCGAAGTGGTATGTACCGTATGACGACGAGGAAAAGGTGATGCCTCCTATGTCGGAGATGCGTCGAAATAACCTTGCTTTGTAGGTGAGGCTTCGCGGTGAAGTACACAGACTGGTTGCGCCTCGTGATCAAAAGTATCAGTCCAACTTTGTCGAGGTCAGCCGTGAATGGCATCGAATTTGCTCCCTCTCACGTAGTCCACAGTTCAAGAATTACAAGATAGTGTACCGACGCTATGCAGGCCTTTTCTTCTGTGTCTGCGTTGATGCCAATGACAACGAACTAGCCTATCTCGAAGCTATCCATCTGTTTGTCGAGATTCTCGGTAAGCCTAGAGCCCCCTGACAACAGCCATTCCCGGTAGCTTACAAGGCTTTTACGCACATTCTCTCAAGATTCCTTCTTCGATAACGTGTGCGAGTTGGATCTCGTTTTCAACTTCTATAAGGTTAGGAACCACCTTGTTGTGCAGCCCACGTTTTTTTACGCATTAAACCTATCAGGTGTATGCCATCTTGGACGAGATATTCTTGGCCGGTGAGATCGAAGAGACCAGCAAGGACGTCGTCTTACATAGGCTAGAGGAATTAGAGAAACTAGAATGAGTTCCTGATCGCACGTCCAGTATGACTCTCGCCCTTTCCGTTCCGTGATTTACCAGTACTGGAATTGGATTACTTTGCTGACGTTTTCCATGTGCAAGAGATGACTCTGGCTATATAGTACCAGGTAATTTGAATGACAGGTGGATTTTATACATTTTCGGCGTAACAACTTTTGCCATTCGACCCTATTTCTTTTCAAGACGATTCTAAGAAGATTCTTTCATGTTTCACGTACATAACATAACCACCGCCAAGCGTCAAAATACTTACAGGAGCCGGCGAACGTCCACATGCACCTTTGGAGGCGTTACCACGATCTATCTACCCCTGACACCCCTGGAGGTATGTACGCTAACACGTCGAAATTATCGTCGTTCCAACTTACAAGTAGGTCGAAGATTTTTACTAGATGTCATGTCCTGCCATTGGGGGACGGGATGCTCAGATGAGATCGTCATTTGGACAGTAGCGTCCCGATATGGTCGAAGCTCATATCCATTAGGAAGCGGGAGCCCTCGCTTTGCATGGAACAAAATTTGTTCCGCCATATGTTATCTTTTGGGGACAGCATTATGGCCGACCGAATTATGAGATTGGTTGGCAAATGCCGTTCGTTTCAGTAATTCCCTATTCTCACGCAGAGCGTCGCGCTTGGATCGTTGGTTGCGATGTGGCGTTCATGCATCGAATCCACTTGGGAGTTACTCCGTGACCTGATCCGCTAACCTCATTGGAGTCTTACCGGATTTGAAATACGAAGACCTTGACAACAAGGTATCAGTGACCAAAGAGCGGTCCGAGAAAGTCTTCGAGCACGATTTACGGTAGTGTATTGTCTGGCATGCAGGTGTGTGACTTTGAAATACGATTGTGCACATCTCATGTTGCTCGCATTCAATTGGTATAGATGGCTCATCAGTACGTCTAACTATACCCACAACAGCTTGAGTGGAACGATCGTCGTTCATGGATCCGTCATCCGCTTACCCTGGGAAGAGGTTGTCATATCCACATTAGGATGAAACGTTTGTTTCGTTTCGAAATAGTGCTGGTTTGACCAAGTCTGCTCCCTCTCTGAATTGCCCACGGATGTCCACATACTTATCTTGCAGAAACAAGTCGAGGCGCGAGCTTTTTAAATACGTATAATTTAATCTGAATCCGGGATTGTTCCCTGGCAGTGCCGGCGAGCCTATAGAAATGCTATCCTGCATGTAAAGTCACCACCTTCCTTTCGTGCCTTCCGAGACTGACGTCTTGCACTGGACCATAGTCAATCGCACGCGATCATCGGGACGCGTGATGTTCTGAAGCAATCACCTAGCTTCCACATCCACACACAGATGCCACATGATTTTCGCGTGGACCTTCCCACTGGCATAATCATAATCCAGCTATCATGATATCAAATCTTCCATTCCGAGTGTTGCTATCCTCCTCGCGTCACAGGATGACCATTCTGGCAGGTAGAATAGATCCCATTGCCAAGCTGGCTTATGGTGGGAGCACAAAAGATGGACAATGATTAGTGTGCCTATCCGCATCAGGTGTTGTTCCTGTGCCCCATTTCTAATGCTGGGCATCGGTCCTACTTAAAAGGCAAGGTCAAGTGCTCTGTCAGTGGCATCTTCACCACCACGCCACCTCGTTTGTCATTTCGCGCCCGTGTTTGCCACTGCTAGGCGGTAATAACCTCCAGTCGCCTCACAAAGCCATCGCTACTCAAAGGGCCTTGATCTCATCGTTCGTTTCGCGGCTCGTTTCCAGCGACGTTTCAGAAATTTGCTTCGTTGTCACGACTGCTGGATCTTGCTGGTGAGCAACGGAGTCCTTACTATCAAGGCAAATTTCGCCTGACGAAATACTCGTTCCTAGGTAATGCAGAGCAAATGGAATTGCCGTTAGAGACGTATCGTCTCGTCGTCAAACACGTGGAGAGAAGAGCAGACCTCTACACCCTCTGCAGGGTAAACAAGGGGTTTTATTGGGCGGCAGAGCAGGCACTGTACAACACCATTTTCACATCAGATGCGCGAGACACTTTCGAGATGTGCAGCTTGCTCGCGAGGACTCCCCGCTTCGCGGCGATGGTAGAAGAGCTCACGCTTTTCATCGGTGACGGAGATGACAGTGAATACAGATCCCAATTCGGGGTCCGTTTGCCGGATGACTTTTGGACAACCTTATCCAAGGCGCTCAACCGGACGAAGAGACTACGTTTCTTGATCCTCTACATCGACAACACAGGCGACGCTGCTCAAGCGTGGACTCTTAACGGCACCACATTCCGGCTTCGTACTTTCCACTGTGACCTGCAGTGGGATACTCATCTCGTGTCATTTCTGAACACGCAAACCGAACTTGTTGACCTATATATTGCCGATTATTCAGTCCCCGAGGATACTGCGCAAGCTTCCGCGTCCGTGTCGTCATCTCTGGAGCCTGGTGCTCTCCCGAACTTGTCCACCCTGGAATGCACGTTTACCGAAGCCGCTTGTGGCCTCGTCCCCGCCCGCCCTGTTTCCCGACTCAAAACATGTTTCTCTAAAACACGATTACCAGAGAAGAGAGAGGAACTGTCAATCTTGTTCACGAAGTTGATGGAGACGACGCACCCTCTGCGTTCGCTCGATATCGCCGACTCGAGCTACTCTGAGACGTTCTCCATGGAGCTCCTTGCCTCCGTTGTGAAGTTGCAGGGCAAAGTCCATGACCTACGCTATCTTGGGACGCTTGTCCTACCAGTTGGTGGTCGTGCTGTACGTGGTTCTGTATCGAACAGACCATCCTCAATTAACACCCGTTATCAAGCGTCTCGAGTTTTATGGGCTTTTGCGGAGACTCGTTTCTCTGGAATGTGCCGAGGTGGATGTTTCAGAGTGGGACCCACCACCACAAATTCCTGCAGGCGTGCGGGCGTTGGCAAGCGAGTTGCGGCTTTACTGTCCATCACTCGAGCGAGTGATATTTGTCAACGATTTCGAGAGGGCGGTCATTTCCGTGTCTCACGGCACTTACGCTTTAGACTTGGACTCCAACACCGAAACTATGTGGAGAGAGTTCTAGTCGGTAATTTCTTTCGGAACTTTCCCTCGCATCTGTCTTGCTAACCTCATTAGTAAGCTTTATCATCCATGTCACTCGTCTTGTTTGCTGTCCTTCGTGTTCATTGCATGTAGTCATAATAGAGACCATCTCCGCCCGTTATAACGACCTCGTGCCGTATGCTGCTCAGTCATTCAGGGGGAAACTTCGATGCCGAGATCATATGATCGTTCTTGACTCAAATGGGTCAAACTTAAGCTTGCCGTGCGTATGTAACTCTATTTAACCTCTCACCCCCATCGTAAGTCCTCTGAACTCAGATAACGGACGGGTTACCAAAAAGCCGATGAAATGCCAGCATCCTAATCCACGCCTCTGAAAGTTTGGAACTTTCTGGCAAGGGTTACGCTGTGCATGTGTAACGTTACCTCACTTGCTGTAACCAGTTGGCACGTTCCTGTAATCCTTCGGAGGCTCGTGGTTACGAGATGGGAGCCCGAGTGAATGGTAAGTTTAAGTATGTGAGCGTCATGTTTCACTCTGATCACTTCTTGTTATCGAAACGACCGTGATCGGAGGCATGTTCTTTTGTTGGAGCCCATTTGTGAACGAGTTCCCTGCCGACTTCAATTTCTCGGAGTGTGAACAAGGGTCATATGGTTGCTTTCGAATCACGAAACATCACCCGAATGTGCAAAAGGAACGCGCTCATCATTGAAAGGCGTGTGTTTGTGCCCTGCTCGACCCTGACAGACGTGTGGAAGGAGAGCATCGATGGATAATCGATGGCCACCTTTCCAACGCCTTTCACATTGATGGCCCTGCGGCGGAATCACATTGTGCAGGGCTAGTGATGACCCTTTCTTTTGTTCTTGCACGCTGTTTGGAGGGACGTAGGGCTGCGGTGAGGGCTGACATGGACACGACAAGACATTGTATTTATGATCGATGAGAAAGTATTTCTCCTGGCGATGGCGTGCGTGTGTGCACGAGAAGGAAGTGCCTCCGGAGAGACTCCGACTGCATAAGTATCGGCGAGGCGTTGGCCGGAAAACATGCACTCGTCTTGAGCCTGCACGCTCGCACGAAAGTTGCTCGTTTGAAATCGTTAGGGGGTTGCTTATTGTTAGACTACGATCATGCACTCATTACGACCAAACATAAACAAGCTACGATCGGCCGTTCATATGCCGAGCACTAGCCATTGAGATTACGGTGTTAAATGCACGGCGTATACAACAAAATCTGTACGATAGGGGACAGTAGTTTAAACTTAGACTTTGCCCCTAATCTCGTCTAATTCGGTCACTCGCCCTCATCGTGCTGCAACACCTATAAGTATACACCATCGAGTGCCGGCCGTCGAGGCTGACCTGATCCTGTTAGGAAACTGGTGACATGATCCGAACCACGACTCAGGTAGCTTACTCACGAGTGTCTGGTTGGTTGGTGTACCGCTAGTCTCATAGGATGGCGCATCTAGGATTGTGCCTGCACTCATTGAGGGGGTCCGGGCACACGCTTCCGATTTGGCCAGATTTGCAGGAACAATGGTACAAATATTTAGAACGCAGAGACGAGGGGACCGGAGCACTTGTTGAATGGATGCATTAGTGTTATAGCATTCAGGTGAATCAGACGGATCTTCGTTCTCTTTGCTTATGCAATTTTTTTTGTGTTGGCGCCACTCAGCTGATGAAACAAGAAAATGAAAATGTTGATCGCAGGTCGACTTTTTGCATAATGGATCGTGCGTCAAGTATATAAGACGGTTCAGTCGACCGTACAGGCTTCCAGAAACGTTTCTGTTCCATCGTATATTGCAAAGTACATTACCCCCACTTTCGTTTATCTTATCTTATCTAAAAGTGGGGGTGGTGCGGCTGGCGTGTCCTATCCGTTTGTCACTTTGGCCTGCGACCTAGCGGAGTCCCGCGCCGATCGTGCAGTCCAGCTGCGCATTCCGAATCGCAACATCGCGCTCGATTGCCGTCCACCTCCTACGTCACCAGATCACACGTTATGATGTCATTTGCGTCTATGTCATCATCCGACTACTACACTTGCCTAATGCGTACGGTCTTCTTGGGCAGTATATAAAGGACGGCGGAGGAGCTTTGCCCTCCAGTCGCCTCTTCTTCCCTCTCTCATATCTCCAACCAGTGTATCATCTATAACGCTCATCAAATATGACCAACGCATCCAACCAAGACCCTAGGTAAGGGCGCTGGACGACCTGTCGACTAATATTGGGCTGACGGGCTTCGTAGCAAAGTCTCTGGCAGACTCCACTCTGTCAAAGGATCTGTCGTCGAGACCGTACGTTCTTTCATTCGTGTCAGGCGTGATTTGACGTTTATCCAGGTTGGAGATATGATGGGCTCTCAAGAGATGTCGCGGTCGGGCAAAGAGGAACATGGCCGCGGCGAAGCGGAGTACAAGGCAGCCCAGACCAAGGGTTATGCAGAGGGCACTGCTGATAGGTTGGGTGGCTACAAGGACTCGGTTGTTGGCGCCGTCAGTGGCGACAATTCTCAGCAAGTCTCTGGTAAGTGATATTATTCGTGGTCTACGTTTGTAAACATTGGCGATCGGGACAGGAAACGCGAGGAATGAGAAAGGTCAAGCTCAGCAAGAAATCAATAAGCCCACAAGCCAGTGAATATTATAGTTGTACTTTTAGGACGCTTTAGAACATTGTACGTTTTGGACAGTAAACATGAAGTCTGGTTTGGTACGATTCTCCCCTGAAGAAAATACATTGTACATTCCGCGTTACTTCTGTAGCAATGTTGACATATGACATTCCATTTTCCAGCGACCAGCAATCAGCTTACACCCAGCTCCGTGGATTCTTCAAGACCCTGAGAACCTTCTCCTCCTCGCTTCCTTGCTCTGCCCCCATTTCCGACATGTACTCCCACCTCGCCGTCTCTGGTAAGCTCATTAAGATACTCTCAACCCGAGCGGAAGGCGTCTTCAAACCAAACTTGGTACCTCTGTCGTACACCAAGTTGAACTCCACGTATCTCCCTCTGCGCAGAAGTTGCCATCGTCGATGATGGTCTGTGGGAATGTCGCGTTTTTTCTGTAGAATGGGTATGTACGATGGGATGAAGGCTTTTCCGAGACGCGAGATGAAATCGAAGATTTCCTCTGGTTCTCTCGGCCGTTTGACTAGCTCCGAGAAGCGGGCGTGCTTCTCATTGGAGAGGTCGTCAAAGAACAGTCCCCCGATCCCGCGACTCTCCTGCCGATGAGGGATGAAGAAGTATTCGTCGCACCACGTCTTGAATACGCTGTACAATTCGTCGTTCTGACAGGCATCTTTCAAGGTTTTGTGAAAATGTCTTGCATCCTCCTCATCAAGGTAGGATGGCGTGAGATCGGATCCACCGCCGAACCACCAGGCAACGATTTTTCCCGTCTGTTCTCCTTCAGCAGCTTGTTCAGTGATTTCGAAGTACCGATAATTAGCGTGTACAGTTGGCTCGAATGGGCTGCGAGGATGAATGACGAGGCTGATGCCTGCGGCAAAGAATGGGAGACTGCTGTTTTCGTCATAGGGAAGGGAAGAATGATCTGCCCGCATCTCTTTGATAGCAGCCGGAGGTAGAATGCCATGAACGACGGACACGTTCACACCGGCTTTCTCGAGTTTGGTTTGCAGCGTTGAGGTGGTCTGACTAGCTTCGGGTGTGCAGGCGAAGACGCACGACAAGCCTCTACCGCCCGATGCTCTGGTCCACGCATCGCGCTTGAACCTCGGCGCTTCGGGGTCGAGCTGCTCGAGTGCGGTGACGATGTCGTTTTGGAGGTCATCTATGAAGGTCTCCACCTTCTTGCGCATCGAATTCTCCATAGTCACAAGTGCTGCTATTGTGGGGAGACTGTTGATGGACGACGGTCTTTGACATGGGACCGATGCGCGATAACTCCGATAAGGTCACGTGCCGCTGGTAGTGAGCGATCTTGTTCAACCCACTCAACCCTTGTCGTCGCACACAACGCACAGAATTGGACCAACAGCATTCTGATTTTCGTTTCCAAGCATAATGGACGCGCGTCTCCGAAGAGTGAACAAGGAAATTGCAGGTTAGTGCTCGTGGGACACGGTGGGCATCAGCTGACCCACACTTCCCAGACTGCAAGAATGATAAAGCCTCCAGCATTAGTATCGATCTCATCGACAACTCCCCTTTCCACCTCAAAGGATCGTTTCCTGGGCCAAAGGACACGCCATATGAGGGCGGCACATTCGAGGTGGTGAGTCAACCTCTTCTTTTCGGTCACCGATGCCAGTGGCTGACCCGACAGCATAGGATATCGTGATTCCTGAAACGTATCCATTCCAGCCAGTCAAGATGAAGTTCATCACAAAGGTGTATCATCCCAACGTGTCGTCGGCTTCTGGTGCCATCTGTCTCGACATCCTGAAAGACGCTTGGTCCCCTGTCCTCACGCTCAAGTCCACGTTGATATCACTCCAGTCCCTCTTGTGTTCCCCTGAACCGAACGACCCCCAGGATGCTGAAGTTGCAAAACACTACACGACGAGCAAGCGCAGTTTCGAAGAGACAGCGAGGTATTGGACTCAGGTCTATGCGGGGGGATCTGCTTCGCGAGGCAAGGCCCCCGCGAGGGACTCGCAGAGAGACGAGGTGGCAATTGCAGGCCTTGAAAAGGCACATGTAGACCAATTTGAGGGGCTCGGGTTCGAGCGATCGAAAGTTGTGCGTATCTGAGCGATTCCTGTGGTTTCCGTGACCCTTTTATTCATCACGACGGCTCTCCACGGACAGATCGATGTGCTCCGGAGATTGAATTACCGTGGAGCGAACGTAACAAATATATCGGAAGATAAAGTCGTGGAAGAACTGTTGAAATAACACGCATACCCTCCGAATGTGAATCCGCTATCGGTGTCTGTGTTCCCTACACCGTTGATGTCCCTGTATCTACCTTCCTCAGCGCACTTCTCAGCCTATTCGTCTGGATCCTGCTTATCGCCCCTGTTTGTGCAGAACCCTGACTGCCCGTCAGTTGCTTTTTGGGATCCCCGTGTTTTTCTTACGCGGACGGACGAGATCCCATCACATGGTGTTTGAGAGACTTGCCCTTCGCCGTCCGATCCTCGCGCCGCTCCGTCGGTGGTGCATTTGGATGCGTGAGATCTCTAGATCTAGGAACGAACTTGGGCGAGGGGTTTGTTTGTTACGCCGCTCGATGGAGCGCGTCCCACCTTCAAGCTCCAAGGTGGGTCGTGTAAAAAATGACCTATACCGTAGAAAAATTCGAATCATGAAAAAAGGGAATGAAACGAAACGAAAGGGTGATTTATGTGCGTCTGTGTGTGTTGCTGCGAACGTGGCCGTTCCCAGAATGCGGAGTACGAGCACTAATAGCAACCCAAATTATCAAAAAGCTTAACTGGTTTCGGGGCGTAGCGTGGCCCCGTGGGTAGTGCAAATCGAGAGGAGAGATGGCAAAGAAGAAGAAGAATAAGAAACGAATGAGCGAGCTGACTCGAATACGGCGGCGAGCCGACATGGACGCCGGAAAGTATGTAGGACGCAAGCGTGAAATCGACCACGGAGGCGAGTGGGACACTCCTTACCTACTATATTAGCTATGAACCAAGTCAGCGCGTGACAAATTCGATTGAAAACGTCGCCGCGAGTGATTTGGAATCATAGCATATAGAGGCAAGGAGTGACACCAAGGGCCAATCAATGGATGATTCCAGGAAGTGTCCAAGTGTCTAGACAGGGTGGGGGGGGGAGAGAGAAGAGCCATGACAGAGTGGGAGGTCAATTGGGACTGCGAGAAAGTTGGGCTGGAGGGCTCCGAGAGTCCTCTGCTTGTCGCAGCGATGGCTGCTTTTTATATGGTCACTGGTCACGACGAATTATTTTATTGATTGCGATTCGCACTTTTTGGAGGGATTTTACCCTATACAACCACCGCTGCCAGTGCTCTTTTTTGTCACATAACGTTGACACTGCATCCCAGGTAAAAGCACCCTGCTTCATCACCTGATAATGATACTGATCGGGCATCGTTGCAGGCACGTCAGAAAACGGGTGGTCCTACGATCAAACGGCAACGTCGACGTTGAGTTTATAATATGAATATGGACATTCTCTAAGGTCCGACACGCATACCGCGTTCTGTGGAAAAGCACAGCCGATAGCCTCGTTGACATCGACGTCGTAGTCCGTTTGTAAATGTTTACAACACCATGGCAGGGTATTTCAGGGACTGAGGGGCTCGCCTCGTTTTACGCTTGCACCAGTTTGTCCAGGATGACAGCATCCCGAGCAATAGGTGTAATTTGTGGTCGTATATGTGCGCTTCGACGGCACGGGATCAACGCGTGTGATTCACATCACCCGAGCACACTCCAAACGGCCGCATGATCGTGTCCACCTATGGGCGCATTGGCGTCGAGAGGTGGTAGCCTTCCCCATTAGACTGATGTCAATGGGGTGCAAATACACGTTGGCTGCTGGATGGAACGTCTGACGCTCATTGCATTTTCTATGTGACGCTGCGGAGCGCAAGGCAGTGTCGCAACTACTATTAGGTGGTGGTTACGAAAAACCAAAGAGTCCGATCCACAGCCAGGTTAGGAGTGGCGTCTTGGAGCGGGAGAGGCTGCGCCTGCCGCATCGGGAGAGAGTTGAACATAACAGCGCCTTGACAAGCGGTCAATGGAGGCCTATGCTTTAGGTTTCAAAAATAGGGTCTAGTGCAAACCCCGAAGGCCGGAGACACGCTCTGCGCCGTCCTTTCACTTCACCACCATTGCGGCACAGACAGGAATGAATTCGGAGCATGTTGAGCTCGATGTATGCAAAGATGGGTCGGCTCAAGTAGAGCCCCACTCGGATATTCTTGGTTGACAGAGCGGCCCAAAATTTATGTGGCGCCATCGAACCACGAGGAATATGTCAGACAACGGGGTCGATCGCCAACATTATAAGGTATCCATATGTCCACAAGGATATCCGGGGTACCAGGGTGGTGGCATCACATGGAACAAATCATTTTGAACGACCTGAGTGTTTCCATCAGCTGACGACTAGAAATGCATCCGTTTGCATGCAGACCAGCACACTTACTCTGCCACCTCTGCGACGTTCGTTTAGTTTGAAGTAGCATCAGGACACCACTCAATATTACGATCCCTGCTGTCCTTCTGCCTCCCGCAGATGATCTACCAGCACCATCTTCATTCGTGTATACTCCACGGCGGCCTTGAAAAATGTGTTACCAAAAGCGGAGAGACCACGCTTTTCGTACCACTGGCTACTACTCAACCGTGCGTCGCACCAAAGCACTGCTGCTCCCATACCCGCAGAGTACGACGCCGCGTAGCGCAGCAAACTCGTCCCAATACCTTGACCCTGGAACTCTGGATGGCAAGCAAACTTCCTGAACCGTGCAGAGGTCTTGTGGTTGCCAGTTGCTGTACGATCATTACTCCCGACAGACGGAATGGGCTCGAAAAAGACAGAGATAACAGCGACTGGCTTGTCCCGAGAAGGCACAAAGGCACCGAAATAGTAGCCGTATGCGTCCTCGTCGAGACGAACGTAATCGAGTGGCTTGTCTGGCCACAGAACCAAGTGACGCAGTTCCTCTGTCAGGTCTGCGGTGATCTGCCTGATATGTAACGTGGATACTAAAAATGATATAGTGGTAGGGTCATGATATATCATATGTGTAGGTGGTTGTTGTGCCACTTACTCTCTGTGGTTCCTGACGTTACGGCCCTGGCGTTCGCTTCGCCAACAGCATTCTCTGCCATTATTTTCGCGAAGTACAAAGGTTCCGATCGCTAACGTTGTAGAAGAATCTCTTTGGAGCTGCAATTTGATCAAACGCAGGGTTCGAATGTGCGATGGCCGGGCTGCCCTACTGGACTCTTCGTGAGAGTTTTTGACCATATCTTTCAGCAGGAGAAAACAAAAATGACATGAATCGATCCACCCATTGGCAACTCTGCAATCGAGTCTGGATCCGATGTACGTATACTAATGATGGCCTCGTGGACCATTCTGTCTACATTCATTACGTGAAAACGTTGAATTTGCGTTCAAGTGTTGCCTGTGGGGTGCACCTATGCGAGTGCTCATAGTGCTCTTTTCGCAGATCATCTTTCATCCCAATCCACTTTGTTCTCGTTCCAATTGGCAATGCGTCATTTCCCGCCCGGATCTTTCTGATCCGTTCGCTCGGTATGAAAAATCTCCTTAATCAGTATCAACTGCCCTGCCACCGCCAAATTTGTGCCAGTGGACAAATGAACGTTCGCGTCCACATGAAACCCTGAAACTCACGACTAACATCTCAAAGTGGTGTGTCGCCCATCAAAAATCTGTTCGTTACAATCATTGATCGGATCTTTTTATTTTTATTTTTATTTTTTTTTAGCGGACAGTCGGCAGCTGTCTAACTGAGGTGGACTTCATTCGTGTGGACAACCACCCATCTTAATCGGGATTGCCTCTCTTGACAGCTCATTTCGCCAGCGGCGAAGCACCAAACGTCATGTTACTCTCCACATGACTGGGACACATGTTATAGGTGAGGCGTTGGGTCGGTCCTTCTTATCGAAGCGCCTCTGATGACGCGATATGGCAGGGCGGCATTCAAGCGCATTTCCAGATGCTTGGCTCGATTGGCGTCTCCGTTTGCATATACATACAGTCCTCGCTGTCGACGACGATCGAATCGCCGCCTCGGAGCTGGGTCTTGCATGTGCGACCCGCCCTCATTCCATGTTGTCGAACGAACGACACATCACAACACGCGTTATCAATCGTCCGTCGGAATGGGCCTCACGCAAGTACTCCGTCTATAAACGTACGAGGACGTTAACATGCTCCATCTGGTAGAGAAGCAGCCTTGGGGTTTCCACTCGTTTTAGGTCCGCCTACCAGCCAGGCTCGCCACGTTTACGGATTGCGAAGGCGCGTGGTTTGGTCGTACCTCATTCTCACTCGGCTGAGGTGCTATTTCTCTGAGGGAATTTTCATTTTCACCACTCTTAAGCGGAGCAGAATTCCAGTGCTTATTGTTATACATGTTCCAGCGAGATTCTGATGCGTCACGATCTGTCATTATTGTGCTGACAAACCTATCCAGCGACCCACTTCATTCCGATGCACGTGTGCTGGTTTTCAACGGTGTTTCTATTAGCACATGTATGCACGTTTCTGTTCCCTTGTGTGGGAGAAGCACCTCTTATCCGGCCATTTTCCGGACCGCAGCTTACCTTGAAACAAAGTAATTATCATATCAGGGAGACGGTTAGCTGCTAACCGACTGTAGCCGAAGGTCCTGACCAGTCTGGAAATCAATCGGGACTAATCCGCTAATATAATCATGGATCTCCTCGCCGCCTCAGATGCCTAGGCAGCTTGACCAACCATGTATCATTCATTCGTCAACACGTTGTATGATCTATTAACGTTGCGAAATATAACGCAGGGTGTTTTCTTCTTATCATACTGCGTTGGCAGCATCTCCTGACTCCGTTTGCTGCACCAAGTCCTTTCCCCCTTTCTCGGGTGGCTGAGGCGATTCTGCGGTGGCAGTGTTCGAGGCTTCGTCTCTCTTCCGTGCTTCCACCACGCTTTTGCGAGCTTCGAAGCCACCCGCCCAACCAAACCAGTGATATCTCGGGCAATGAGGACCTCGCAACCCAAGCATCCCAAGTTGAAAACCATACAACGCCAACATGAACAGGGAGCAAGCCCGCCAACCATGCT
>JBBPJN010000281.1:0-17537 GCA_038088755.1 Boletus aff. separans
TTGTCCTCGTCCGAGAAGCCCTTGACCTTTGTCCCCAAGGACACCCTGATCGGTCGTTGTCGTTGAACAACCTTGCCAATTTTCTTATCGACCGGTACAGCCATCTTGGGGTCATGGAGGACCTAGACGGGGCCATTGTCCTCAGCCGAGAAGCACTTTACCTTCACCCCAAAGGACACCCTGGTCGGTCATCGTCGTTGAACAACCTTGCAGTTCATCTCTCCACCCGGTACAACCAGCTCGGGGACATGGAGGACCTCGACGAGGCCATTGTCCTCGACAGAGAAGCCCTTGACCTTCACCTCAAAGGACACCCTAGTCGGTCGATGTCGTTGAACAACCTTGCTATTCGTCTCTCCACCCGGTACAACCAGCTTGGGTTCATGGAGGACCTCGACGAGGCCATTGTCCTCGTCCGAGAAGCCCTTTACCTCCGCCCCAAAGGACACCCTAATCGATCAATGTCGTTGAACAACCTTGCAGGCTACCTCCATACTCGATTCATGCGGTCGAATCAGTTAAAAGATAAAGAAGAGTTCTTCAGTCTCTATGCTCAGCTCGCACACGTCACCCAAAATGTGTCTTTGAGTGATCTATTGGCCGCTAGGGCATGGATCAATGTAGCAGAAGATTTTCAGCATCAGACGATCCTTCTGGCGTATGAAACATCCCTCCGCTTACTGACGGATTATCTGATCACTCTACCGTCATTACCTCAGCATCTTGGTACCCTCAAATACCTGACAACGTCACTTGCAGTTGACGCATTCTCGGCATGTCTCCGTAATCACTACCCTACCAAAGCAGTCGAGCTTCTAGAGCAGGGACGAGGCGTCTTCTGGAGCCAACTCACTCGCCTACGTTCCCCCCTGGATGATGTTATTGCATCCGGCACGACAGGGAAGGGGTTGGCAGATGAGTTCACGCGTCTGGCCTCGCTTATTCACAATGCCTTCCGTTCACCCGGTGCGGATCAGCATGAGCGGCTGTGTCACCTCAACCTCGAGCTGCAGAAAGTTGTCACCAAAATTCGAGAACTACCCGGTTTCTCCCGTTTCCTTCTTCCCTCGCTCTTCTCGGATCTCCATTGCGCCGCCAGTGGGGGACCTGTCATCATCGTCAATGCAAGCAAGTATAGCTGCGACGCACTCGTCATATTGCTTGATCACGACCCCATTCATGTTCCACTGCAGGTCACACATGAAAGTGTTCGAGAGCTGTCAGGAGAGCTCCATACCTTGACTGTGCGTGCCACAAAGGTCGACGTAACAAGAGAGCTCGCTGCTTTCTTGCGCAAACTCTGGGACCGGATCGTTTCCCCCATCATTGCTTTCCTTCAGACGACCCATCCTCCCGGATCACGCATCTGGTGGTGTCCCACTGGCGAGTTTTCTGAGCTGCCTTTGCATGCTGCTGGCCCGTATAGGAAGGATCAACTGAACCTTCCCAATATCTACATCTCGTCCTATACCCCAACTCTCACCGCCCTCATTCGTGCTAGACAGCCAAATCCATCGAGTTCCACAACTCAAGGGAGACGTTTTATTGCCATCGGCCAAGCCAAGGCTGTCGGCGAGCATGAACTCCTCTCTGTCGGAGTGGAACTGGATGACATTGCTCAGCGCATCAGTGATGTCGCCACGTTCACGTGCACAGACGGAGAGGAATCCTGCATATCTAGGGCTGTAGAGGAGCTTGGGAAGAACGAGTGGGTCCACCTTGCATGTCATGGGCTCCCAAATCGGACACAGCCGTTCGAGTCGGCGTTCGCTTTGCACGATGGACGCTTTACAATTGAACGGATCATTGGATGTGACCTGAAGAATGCCGAGTTTGCATACCTCTCGGCGTGTCATACGACTGTCGGAGATGAGAAGAGTCCAGACGAGGTGATCCACCTTGCAGCGGCGATGCAGTTCATTGGGTTTCGGTCTGTGATTGGCACGATGTGGGCGGTGGACGATGGCGAGACGAGCAAGATCACGTCGACGTTCTATAAACATATGGTGGGTGAGTCTGGTTGTCTTGATCATACCCGCGCAGCTTTTGCGCTCAACAAGACGATGAAGACTGTGAATATACCACTTGACCAGCGCATCCTATATATCCATCTCGGTGCCTAGTTAGTATAATCCTACTTCGTTCTACTTACTCGCTTCTCGTACCAAATCGCTGTGTGTAAATGATTGTTTTTCAGCTTGGGTCTCTGTCCACTTCGGATGTGGCTCCGGAATGGCGCGCTCGAACGGCGTCGGCGAACCCCGTCAGTGCACTGAGGACTCGGTATGTGCTCGAGCACGCTGAGATCAGTTGATCCTGTCTTGGCCGCGCCTGGAGAGAAGTTCTCTCTTCCAGCAACGGAGAGATTCGGCTGGCCATGAGTGGCAAGTGATAGCAGAAGTCGTGTTACATCGCATACGATAACTGTACATCCCAGATTGTGAAATGGAACACACTGACTAAATCTCCAAATTGTCCACAGGAACTTGGTGAGTGTGCAGACGCAGGTCACGCCAGCACCCTTCAAGAACGGACCATTTGGCTAGTCATCGTGGTCCAGCGCCGACGCTCGATCAACATGGATGTCCCTCGAAGCCGACATCCCAGGTGAGCTTGTCTCCGCCTCTGCGTTGATCAAGATCTTCGGTGCCCCTATCTCGACCCCATCAATCCTTCTAGGACATGAAAAACAAAAGAAGGCCACATACCTTGCGCTTCCACGGTCGCTCCGTGGTGTTTTTGGAGAAACTCTCGGCGAAGAGAGATCATCCACAGTTGAGACCGCACCTTGGCTAGACCAACCAAGTCTGCCACCAGCGTGAGCGTTTCCTTTCTTATCTGCAGTTCCTTGAACCTGGCACATCGAACGAGGAACACACCGTGAGCCCAGCGAGTCACCTCACACAAAAGGCAACACTTACCCCAGCGCCTCTTCGTCATTGATTAACTTGTGGTGTGCAAGCAGCACGAGCATATCCGTAAACGAGATGCCCTTGCCTCGACAATACATCGCGTTCGCCTCGTGATAAATCCGCATGTACACCGCGCGTCGCTTCCGGATCTCCACGAGATCGATCTGGTTGAGCAACCTGTTTAATTTGCGCACGTTGATCTCGTTCGTCTTGTCGCGGCAGGCAGCTAGGATGGCCGGGATGGAATGCTGGCGCGGGTAGATGCGGACTTCAAAGACGCCATCGAGTTTCTACGAGCAACAGTGAGCGCTTGATATCACAAGGCGACACAGGGACAACGTACTGAGAGGAACGGAACGAGGTTTTCGCGCTCCAATAAACCGGTGTTTGGATCTGAGAATTGGGCCCAAGCTTTTTTAAACGCGCGTGTCTCGTGGCGTGTGATCGACTTCAAGACACCACCCGTGGACTGGAAGACGTATGAAAAACTCTGCACCACCACACCAGTAAACATGTTGACGAAGATATACTGGTCAAAATAAAATGGTCAACCATATGAGAGGCGGGGCAACCACGCATTACCTTACCATGCTGAGCAAGTTCCACGCAATGAACATCGAGAATGCCCAAGTCGTGCTGCCGCAATCTGTCTGAAAGACACCATAAGAAACCTGAGTGCAGCGTGGGTATGCGAGGGCACTACACACAACCGTCAGCGTCTTCAAGGTCACGCTCACAAGGCCGCCTTACTAGTCGTGCATAAATTGATTCCATCCTTCCCTACGGTGGATGAGCATGAGGATCGTTCGAAGATCAGGGACGCAACCACTTACCCAGTACTCATGAACACCAACATGAGTAACGACGATCCCATAGTTTGGTAGTTCTGATATGGATTCTCTCCTGAGGACCACTTTGTCAGTCCAAAGACCTCCATGTACATGATGGCGAAAAACAGAAAGAACGTCAACCATAAAGCGAGCAGGTTCAGAATCACAGGAAGGCTGGCGCTACAACAAAGTCCCGTCATAAGGGACGACACGAGGAAACAGACAAGCAAACACATACGTGCCGGTCTTGAAGAGCTGGTTCAGAGAGGCTACTCTCTGAACTAGCTTGAATGCAATACTGACCAAAAATAGCTTCTCTAGGAGCTGGGTGTCAAGATCGTCAGGGTAGAAGTGTGCATAGAGGGTCGTGGTAAAACTCCCAGACGCCACGACGACGTCAAAGAGGTTCCATCCATTGGCGCGGAATGAATACCACCCAAGTCCATATAACCGGATGGTCGTATCCACCACATACATCAGAGAAATAATGAAGGAAAGTATGTCTAAATTGTTCCGTCAGCGACGCCAGGGTAAGGAATCCACCAACTGCTTACTATGCCAATCGTCAGCAGTTTCTGCCGAGAATGCAGCAGTCCTATAGCCATGTCATCAGTGCGAGCCACCACGTCGACAGTAAAGAGAACGAACATCAAAACCACTATCTGAACCACGAAGAGAAGGGTCATCATCCTCGTCCACCATCCGTGCTTGTGAATCGCACGATCGTAGCACCAAGCTCGAATCGGAAAAGTGGGCCGAACTTTAGGTCTCTTTGATGGCTTCAGACGCTTGATGAGCTTCTGCAGATCGATCCACTCCCGCTGAGGTGCAGTAAGGAACGCAGAACCTGTTCGTGACTCGAAATTTTTGATAATGATACTGCGATCGGCCATCAGCGTGGGGAGTTACACAAATCGCTCAAATACCCCCTTACCTGACAAACAAGGTCAAGATCACGGCGCCTCCCAGCAGGTTGTATGTCACGAAAAAGATAGCATTGGCCTGTGAAGCGTTGATCTGCGGTTGCTGCGCTGGGCCAGTGATGCTCATCGCAATGGACATGACATCGATCCACCCCTCCAGCGACACGATCTCAAAGAGAATGAGCATTGAAGCAGGGAAGTTGTCAAACGAAAACTTGGTGGACGGCGCTGGGTTATCCCAAGCGCGCGGCACGAGGAATCCAAAGTTATTCCCGTAGATCGTGTTGACGTATTCGTTAGTACAGTCCCCCATGCCTTGGACGCTTGTGTCGTTGCATTCGTTCATCAGCCCAGCAAAGATCGTCGTACCCCAGACGCTGAAAGGGATGAGATAGAGCACAGCAAGAACGGCGGCATCGAGTATGCGTATGAAGCCAGCCAGAATCAGGTCCTCAAAGGTCTTGCGCATCTTCTCAATCAGGGTCATGAGCCGAAGAGCCTGCAGTGCCTTCAGGGCACGGATAAATCGACTGATGCCACCGACGAAAACCAGCGTGAACGAGACGTTCACAAGGACGCCAACCATGATAACGAAGTCGAGAACATTCCAAATACTCCGGATATAAGCGTTGGGAGTGAAAAGAAAGCCGTCCGCGATGACCTTGATCAAGAACTCGAGAACAAGTACAAGACCAAAAGTAGCTTCTGTAACGTGGAACCATGCACCCCGCGTCGGACCGTACTGCATGTAGTAGTTACGCCGATAGAGTGGTGTCGCGATCGCTTCGGTAGCAACATTCCCAACAACAGTCAAGAGGATCGCGAGCTGGAAGAGCGTGTAAGCAACTTTCGAAGGCGGCGTGCCAAATATCCGTTCTTCACCACCTGGGCGAACAATCTTCTGGCAGAGACGACGAAGGGGATTCGCTTGAGGAAAAATCCAAAAGGTCTTATCATACGTCGGATGTCTCCGAATCAACTCTATAGTTCGAGTTCTGGGGGTATCTCCGAATTCCCTGGAAATAGATGGTTCTTTTTTCAGGCTTGCCAGTATGTCACTAAGTCGAGTGGGGGTGAGTGAAGTAAAATCGCCAAGTGGACACAAAACTCCTCACAAGTACCGGTCGGTTTCGTACTCAACAGAGTCCTCTGGCGCTCGCGACGGATAACGCATCCGGTGCAGCTCAAGAAGTGGAATGTCATCTGCTGTTTCGCTTCCTGTGAAGATATCGTGGAGTAAACTAAATGAGCTCTCTCGTAGATGTTGGGACCCGGTACTCGCAATCGACGGAGTGCGTCTCTATGAAAAAATATCGGTAGCTAGACGGAATCAAAGATCATAAAGCCAACCTGGACCAACCCGGGATGCATAGGAAGTGGACTATCTGGAACAAGCCTTTCTGCTTCTTCCAAAACCGAGGTCGAAGATGGGTTTTCAGCGTTCGCCGTCTTTAACTTCGTCTTGAACCACAGATAGGGATTGAGCATGTTTATCCATCGACGGATGACAGTCTGGGTATGTTGTTCCGAGCGGTTAGGTTCCTGCATCTCTCTTTTGGCCTCCTCCGCCACCTCAAAGTTCTCGTTGATGACGGCAATGAACATTTGCATCACAACGACTAGTCAACCACCGCTGTCAGCCGCTCGCGGAACATGTACGCACTTGAAGGAATACACCTACAATACCCAAAGAGAAGCCAACAGCACAGAAGCGTGCTCACGACAATTGGTTGGCCGAGGCTCAGTTCGGCATCTGTCGCGTTATACAACACCGTCGTCCAATTTTCTGAGGAAAGTATCTGGTACATGGCCAAAAAAGAATTGAACAATTGGCCAAAGTTCATAGTGATCGTCCCGGGCATGTCTCCTTGGAGGAGTTGAATGGCGAACAGAGCGGCGAGGAAATTGATGAGTATCAGGAACAAGGTCATGTTCACGAGACCATACATGTTCCCGAAGACAATCAGCTTAGATAGCACGGTTTAATATATCGAAAGCACAGGATGGAACATGGGCGTACCATCAAGGGCTTCATCCGTGGCACCACTAGTAGCACACGGTAGAATCTCGCCAGTTGAAAGACCGTTAACCATCCATACACACTCGAGTTGTGAATGACGGGAATTTGAATCACGCTGCAGCCAATAGCGATGATCAGGTCTGACCAATTGTTACCATGCAGAAAAAAGTTCCTCCATGCAGGCAACTCGGCAGCGATTCGAACAACGATTTCGACATCGAAGGCAAAGGTGATTATACGTTCAGTTATGTCGATGACTTCTCGGTGGATCGCACTCATGTCAGCGGTCGCAGTAGCTTGTACCACGAGGGAAGCAAGGGCTAGAAACACCCAGAACCAGCTGGTGTACGACCACCAAACCTTGAGACGATTTTGACCGATGTGGCGTCCAGTCACTGCGGACCAGCCTTCCTCAGGTTCTTTTGGGACATGCCCGAGTCTACAAAGCCAGATAAGAATACATCAAAATCCACCAGAGATTGCAAACGTACGGCGCTGCTCCAAAGGCACTTCTTTTGGTGCCAGAGCGGATAGCAGAGAATGAATGTGTGATCACGGCGACCAGTAAGTTAAATAACCAAAAATTCAGCACCAGAATCCCAAAAATGAAGAAAGCACATGTAATAAAGTATTCAGAAGCCATGATTTGGTACATGACCTGTGACCACTAGTATAATTGCACGAGGATCCAAAATTAGACGCCGTCAACAGTCGAGGAATGAGACACTCACGGTATTCGCTGACGCAAGGACAACTACCTGGAGGATTGCATAATATACAGTGTCGAAACTTGCCACACCGCTGAAAGGATTCTCTCCTTCCTACATGATGCTAAGTATAATGCACATAAACCAATGAACCAACGTACCTGACAGACTTGTCCCAGTGGACAAATGAACCCTTTCGTGATGCTTGCAGGCGTCCCGTCGAAGTATAAATACGGGGAAGGAGCCAAAGTTGTTGCATTGACATGTCCTCCACATATTTGTGTTAGTTGCGTAGAGTTCTCCCCAAGTACAGGCAAAAGATTGCAGCTGCGTCGCAGGGACCCTCTGAACGACTGCACACCAATAACGCTAGTCCCTCATAGGTGAGTCATCAATCGCGTGATACGACGAAAAACTCACGAAAATAACACTACAGCAAAAACGATAAAGTATACTACGTTCGCCAACAGAGGGCGGGCAATCTTGAGTGAATGCATGATCGTCTGGATCGGCAGTATGAGAGATGTACAAGTAAAACCAGTAAGGTAGTATATCACTCACGGTGGTACCGTTCGTGACGCCTAATAGTCTTGCTGTCCTCAGCACACTTAACGCCCTATATATTCCAATATGATGGTTTCCCCGCTCGAGGCCCGCAGATGCCAGTGCGAATGACACCCAGAACCCGGTCACCGCAAGGAAATCGATCCTACCCCAACCTTGCCGCAGATAGGGGATATTTCGCACTATTTTGCTCTGCGCCATTTCCATATCGAGTCTGAACGGAAGTGAGATGAGAGTATCAGAATCAGAATCTCGTATGTCAGACTTCATGACACGAGATAGAAATGTGGGTGGTAATTCGGGATCTTCCGAGTAACTTTCACCATGCAAAGCAGAGAACGACAGAGGCATACGAGTAGGCAGTTGTGCAAATGAAGGTGTGCGTGAATGCGAGGATAGTGATAGTGAAAATGGTTTTGCAAGGTTGTTGTAAACTCTCCTCAACGTGAATCCCCGTGCTAACGAGCCAGTTCGCCGTACGGGAGCATGCGCATCACCAAGCGAAGCTGAATTCGTAGACATGGTGCGAGCCAGTTTAGAGAATGAAAGCGAAAACAAAGACGAAGTTGGGACCTCTGGGTCTAGAAATAACCCAGAAATACAAATTCGACCCAAGGCTTCGATGCTATTGCAGGTTAGTAAGGACGAGTATCAACGAGGGCAACACATACGTGAATAGTACAAAGAGGACGAAGATGACGAAGTCTTCCCAGGTATGGAAGTATCCCGTGACAGTGATGGGAGCCATGGTGGAGGGCAACAACAGCGTTCGCGAAGCTTGCACCACCAATGCAACCGCATTCAAGAGGATCAAAGTAAGTATCGTTGGTTCGGTATACCTGGGAAAAATCTTAGGGAGTGCAAGCTCAACCGAAAACATACACACCGATGGATTAGCAATTTGTACAACCATAAACGGAGAGGATTTGTTGGACCTAAAATGCCAAGGGCCAGCCCTCGCAAAGGGGTAGATGGCAGTGCTCGATGTGCGGTCCTCTCTCCAACGTTGAGTTGCATCATTTCTTCCATGCCATCTAACGCTGAACCAGAATCAGAACCTTCACCGTCCTCCTGTAGCTGGATATGGGGTATATATCCTCGAACATTTGCGACACGAATCGAGGCACGACGGAAAGCATTTGTGATGGTATGTTTCAGGGGTGAAGGAGTAGTATACCGTTGTCTACGGCGCGACGTGAGGCCGGCAGAGCGCTCGGAGTCGACAGACAAGTCTCTTGACCGATGGCCATTCACTTGCAGCTGCACATCACCTGCGAGATGCGTCTCATCACCACTTGGGACCGTGTCGACATCTGTTGAAAGAAGAGAGGTAGAAGATGCGTTCAGGTGGGAGTCAGAATATGAAGACGAATCCTTCCGTAAAGGATGGTCCACCGGAGAAAGGAATGGATCCTTGTCGGGTACTGCCAAAGTAGATGGCCTCGGCTCTTGGATGGCCGGAACGCTCAGACGTGGAGGATCCAGGTCACCTTCAGCATTGCTCCAGCTGAGACGCCGACGAGTGTACGCGTGAGCGTCCACGTCTGATGGCGGTAGGGCGGGTGATGGAGACTGGACGACAATGCCTAGTCCAGTGGAAGAAAGGTCTACCGCAGAAGAGCTATTTGACAAATGCGTAATTCTGCGTGGGCCGCCCGCATTGGCATCCATGGAAAAGTTTGAGCGTGGTGGGGAGTGTCGAGGTGGTTGCGACCATTAAAATTCCCTGATGCCTCCAAGTCCAGACTCCAGGGTCAAGCGCTAGCGCCCACGGATCAGGTTAGTCGGTCACACGGTAGCTTGAAACACGAATGACATTGGCATAGGTGTGCATGGTTTCTCATTCCTTTCACGCTGCATCTTTATTGTATCCTCCACGTACGTCAGAGTACCTCACGACGCGTTGCAGAACGGCGCCTCCGATCAAAAAAGTGCTACCACGCAGCGAGACCTCGCTGATCATGCTGATCCATGTACCACATCACAGCACGTTTGTTTCCCCAGTTGTCATCACTTCCGTCGGCACCACTTATCAGTGATGACAATACACCCCCCATCAGTCGCGAACCCCACATTTTCTTCTGAAGCGACCGCACGCGTACGTATATGATCCACACTTTCCTGATCCATCAACGTAGGTCCGTTCGTCTGGTTAGAAGGCTCCACTCACATGAAATCTTACCCTGGCCAGGCCGAGGGTCAGTCAGTCCTCAGGTCCAGCCGATGGAAGAATATAGCGTGCGCAACTGCATATGTCCACCACTCGTCATTCTAGGATCGTTTACTTCATGGGTGGGCTCGCGAGTGCTTGCTGCATCTTGATGGAACACCTCGGGAGCATCTCCTGATCGGCTCTCGACCTCACTCAAAATTATTTACGTAGAAAATGCCCTTAATATCATGGAAATCTGAAGCCAAGGCAAAATTACATTTGCCAGAAAACGGAAATCACTGCTTGGTACTGGCTATACCGAGTGACATCGCGCGTGCAAGGACGCACGCTAGCAATCAAAAATCCCTCAATAATCTGCGGACCCTAATATGAAGGCTCGTTCCTAGCTGGCCCAGGATGGACGCAGTTGCGTATCGCACAAACCGACGCGCTTGCTCGAGTCGAGTTCATTGTGCGCGCAAGCTTTATATCTCGTCCCGCAATCGATTGCTCCATTGACTGGGATCGAGTTTCTGCTCAGAATGATGGCTACGAGCAACGACACCTTTGCGAGAGCCTGGAGAGCCTGGTGCAAACCACGGAATCCTCGGCTTTCTCAATCGTCCCTCGACGATGGAAGAATGTAACCCTGAAAAAAACGATCGCAGGCCCTAATACTCCAATTCATAGAGATAGATGTCTTGTTCGTGCCGCGCGTCTTGGTGTCGTGTGTCCGATCTACAGTACCTCAGATACATGGATGCGTTGTTCATCGTCAAACGAGCGAGTAGCACGGCCGAATTGGGGATCACGACGTGGCATCCTAAAATACGCATAGTGAGCGACACCCACATGCCAAAGCGAGATTCTCGGACCGGTTTGAATTACTTACTTAAATCTCGAACGTGTACTATTGGAAATGTGACAGAACATTCCTTCAAAGACATCGTCAGTTCGGAGCGCACATTGTACCGACAACCCTTTATACGGGAGCGAATGGCATCACCAAACAAACCGACCCGGGTACAGCCGTAAGCGCGCGTGCACGCCAGTTGGTACAAGATTCAGATCGTCCGCCTTGATCGCTTCAAAGTGTTTGTCTATCTGTAGCCGCAGTGCTGTTGTCGCCCATGTTCATGGTGATGTCCGCCGGCCATCAAGTAGAGCCCGATTGTCCACACGAAGTTCTGATATACCACTTTGAGTTATGCCCGCCCAGGAACATTCTTCATCAATCACGTCCCCAGCTTTGGGTGACACCGGTGACCAGTCTGTCCCGCTGCCAGTTGGCGGACCAAATTGGGGGCGCTAGGCGTGCCGTCTGACCATCATTCATAATAGGCAGTTCCAAGGCTGCAGGGAGGATACTCACTGTCACAATCGATCTCTCGCTCAGGTGACAAATTAATCATCATTGATGGTCAATCAACGGTCAAAACACAAGTACTGCGGCCTCGAATGGCGATACGACGGAACAGCGTTTGGCTTTGCGCACAAAGCGTCAAGTTTAAGAGCTGCGCTTTTTGACATCGGCATCTATGTTGAGCTGTTTTGCAATGGCAGGTTTTCGGTTTCTTTTTCGTACGATTCCTGTGCATTGGTGTGTGTACGTTGCGCTTCCAAATGAGTGCCTCGAGTGCCGTGGGACGCACCAATCGAGCACATCGGACATCGCAGGCCAATCACCAAGCGCCACACACACTTTGCAGGGACAAGGGAGGTAGGACGTCAAAGCGTCGCATGTCATTTGGGCATACTTCAGTCGGGCCCTGGACACGACTGCAAGCTAGGGGCACATCAAGCAACCACACGGGAGTTGCCTGGCACAGGGGCCTCTCATCTCATTGGTCGCGTCATTACATATTGCCCGTTTTGTTCCGGCGCAGAGTCTGCATGCGCGAGCGCTGCGATAGGACAAGTCTGATCCGCCCGTCAACGAATGAGCTCACAGAGATAAATACGGTTAAACCAATTGTGAATGCCACTCAAACTGCTTCCTTGTTGGGATGCCGTCGTCCGCAGACTCCCCACCCAAATTCAAGGTGCGCCTGGCGCAAACTTAATTTGACTGAGAGTCATGTCCGCTGCCTGGGCAGTCGGGGAATGAATAGAGCGTCCATTGTCAAATGACTTTGCAGCGTTCTAGAACACGTGCTGCTGGATTGGATGTTTGGTTCCTGGTCCATTCCATTCCCAGAAACAGGTCAATTCAATGGGGACCGAATTGATAACGCATCGTATTGGCCGCCATGAGCTCTTGATAATTCGGGTGGGACTAGAGAACAAGGCACCTCGGTACAGAATACAAGCGAAGTGTTGATTCCAACACTTGATTCCAAAGCGGAACACCTTAGTGACAAGCTGTTTTGGGTACTAAAAAGCATCTCCATACGTCATCCAGGTGATGATCGGAAACGTGTTCTCGTTAGAATCATAAAATAATGGAAGCTCGTACTTTGCGCCGCCATACCCGTCATCCAGAAGCATGAACACCAATATCACCGCCTCCAGAAAAAGGCACCAGGCGCGTGGTGTACACCCAAATAGTGCCCAAAAAGGCATGTCAGGAGGCCCCTTAAAGCCTCAAACTAGGTACATGCCGATTTCATCAAAATCGCGCGCTGCCATTTGCAGTGAGAATAAAAATACGAATTACCTTCCAGGTAGTCCGCAGCCAAGAGTCTAGAACAACAAGTAAAAAAGCGAATCCGGGGAGTGCAAATTGGAGTTGGGGAGAAATAGCGGAACAAAAACGGGGGGGGGGGGGGATCAGCGCTAGTGCATTTAAGGAATGTCGCTCGCTAAAGGACATACAGTTCAAGTGCGATTTCGGGTGGGATGCGTTCTGTAAATTCGTTGATTGGGACGTCTTCTTTGGAGCCAGGACCTTCGTAGTGCGCCTTGAAGGACATGTATTCACAGACTTTTTCAACAACGGGGGCGCTGGCGATGTGAAAGCGATCATCGACATCCCGCATTGCGCCGAGAAGGGAGAAAATGCAGGATTTGACACGTAAGCGATTCCGGAATCACGCAGCGCAGCATGATAGCTTACCGTTCGCTGATTGGACAGGTATTGGCCAGTGCTTCTTTGAAGCTACCTATGCGATAGGACCGCCGCGGTAATGAGGCAGAGTATAGCGCAGGAACGCGCATCAGAAAAAAGGGTACTTGGTACGCAAGGGAATCACTCGACTGTCAAAATTGAGCATGTTCTTGAGTGTTCCGCTCATCATGGCGACGTTGCGTTTGATGAGAAAGGCGTATCCGTCAGAGCTGACGAGCTTGACCCAACCATCATTTTCCTGCAGATCGTTAGGCCGTTACAGACGAGGGCAGTCCTCGACCTACGTTGCCGTCGTTGTTAGACATGGCTCTCGAGTTGGAAGCCAACCAGATTTGAGGGTTCTACAGCCAATAATGAATAAGAGGTTATATATCTCAAAGTTCGCACGTTTAATTGTTAATATTTGTCGGGATTCGGGTGCGTCCGAGGGAATCCTAACTGTCGCTTCGCTTGCTATCGCTGCACATCTGCCACACACGACACCCTTCTACGCCCTAGAAATGGCTCTGCCGAAGGTGTGGATCACGTCTTGTGTGATATTGTAGCGAGCTGATACCAGCGGGCGGTCGATCTAGCGAATCATCAAGGTAATTGTTGTCGGCCTGGCCATGTCGTGTTGTCCGCACCGCTGACCTCGTGCACCTGCCGTGTGAACACACATGGCCAGGAAACTGAGCGTCTTGTCGCAGACCCCGCTCCAGGGATTACGGCTGCACCACATGAAGACAACTTGCGTTACTTTGATGTGACCATCCAAGGGCCTGACGGGAGTCCGTTTCAACGTTAGTCACCCCGTTCAACTGGCGTATGATATATGTACACTCTGACGCTGGTGTAGAGGGCGTGTTTCATCTAGAGCTGTTCCTTCCCGAGGAGTATCCCATGAGCCCCCCCAAAGTGCGCTTCCTAACCAAGATATACCACCCCAACATCGGTGAGTTTAGATTGGAACACGCGGTGCATGTGCTGCGTTGCCAGGTGTGGTGTGGCGCTGTTATTTTCCGCCTGCTCACATAATGCCCGACGGCGGCTATAGATAAACTGGGGCGCATCTGTCTGGACATCCTGAAAGGTGGGTGCAGTGTGTGGCTGTATCGCGGATGTACGGAACGTGACCCGCCTGGACAGATAAATGGTCGCCTGCATTGCAAATTCGGACCGTGCTGTTGTCGATACAGGCGCTGCTGAGCGCACCGAACCCGGATGACCCGCTTGCGACAGATGTGGCAAAACACTACAAGGAAAATGAAAAGGATGCGCAGCGAGTGAGCCGTGAGTGGACGGAGAAGTATGCGTCTCAGTGAAATGAACGTAGGAGTATGTACGTAGTAGCTGTACGAACACGCTGTTATGATTTCGTAATAAGTCTAGACCTGACTGGACCTGTGAAATTGGGCTGATCGACATATTTACTACGACCCTCCTAGTGATGCGGTTCCAGTGCTGCCCTCTGCCTGCACGCTGTCCAATCTTCTTCTCGCTTCCATAACATCCCACAGCTAGCCCACACGTCCCCCTCAGCCCCGACCTCAACGAGTCGACCATGTCTCTAATTGCAGACATCTTCCCCCTCGTCATCACCCACCTCGTCCCCACTGGCAGAGATTCCGTCTCTCCTTCTCTCCTTAACCTCTCCAGCACATCCCGCCACGTCCGTCAGGCTTGCCTCCCTTTTCTCTTCGCAGAGGTCCGATGGCCACAGAAATCCAAGGCAGACAGAGAGAACGGCCTCCTTTTCTACCCCGAGTCTCTCTGGCCATACATTAGGTACGTGATCTTCGGTTGCGATTTTATTCCATTTACATCCTTATCGCAATCCCCACAGGCACTTCCGTCTTGACTGGCACGACGAGTGGACGGAGCCGGGCCGCATCCGCTATGGCTACCTGGATCGCGAGGGTATCTATTGTTCATACTACTTGGACCTCGCCATCCACGCCTTCCCACGCATGCCAAAACTCACCAAAGTAACACTAAGCACTCCCTTTCTCCCCCCTCAAGCACTTTATGAGGCCCTTGGCCAGTGTCGGTCTCTCGCCTCGTTTACGCTGATCGACACTCCAATCGATCAGAGTCTCATGCATTTCTTCCCTGCGCCACTCCGCCGGGTCAACCTCACTCCCGTGGGCCAGACCCTGCGCATCGGTGACGGTCCGACCCATCCAAAATTCGCAGAAATAACCTACTTTATGCGAGACTGGAGAAGAAAATACAGAGCCCAGGCTAATCTTCGCGGTTACCGGGAAATACGGTCCTCAGGAGTCTTTTTGCGCCAGCAAGCTCCTACGCTTATCCACTTGGAGCTATCAGGTGATTTGACGGCTTACACTGGTCTTGCCACCATCGACTGGCCTGCCCTGACGACGTTCGTCCTCCATGGTCGAATCCCGAGCCCGAACGTGACCATCTCATTTCAAATTGGCGCAGCCTCCCAACAGACCCCTCGCCTCTTTGACGTGTTACACAGGATGCCCGCATTGCGCGATCTTCGACTGCTTTTCCCTCAAACGAAAGCGCAAGAATATCGCTTCCTCGATCCGCACACCCTCACCAATCCCGAAAACTTGGCCAAGCTCGCCTCCTTGGACAGTTTCGCTATTTCGAATGCTTGCGTTCTAAACGGTGTCTTCAACTACATGACCAACCTCCGCCGACTAGCCATCATGGCTTTGGTGGATCTCCCTCGGTGGCCCATTGCTCTCTCACAACCCCAGGTTGAAAGTGTGATTGGGGATATCGGCGCAAGCAACTGCTCTCTAAAGCATCTCCGTATCATTATCGAAGACAAACTCACGCCATCCATATGTCGTTTGATATCTGCTCACTGCCCCCAGCTCGAAATCCTCGAGATAGAACGGTGCGGATACCACGATGGCAAGTCTGTGGCTTCCTGTGTACGTCCACTCTTCCTCCCGTCCTCCTTCCTTGCCACCCGTCTACTCCCGGGTTTTGCCATTGTGTCCTTGTTTTGACTGCGGCGATCATTGGAACAGGATGCTGACCCTGGAAACGTTGTTTTCATCTTGCATCGCACACAGCAGGAATATCTAGAAGCCCTCTCCCCGCTATCTTCCTTGCGCGACCTCCGGCTCTGCATGCAATTCCCGGAATATGACGAGATAGATGACATGGAGTCGTGGCGTGTCGTACGGCATGAATGCGCCGCCTTTTTTGCACGTGGCCTCAAGTCGCTTCGAAAAGTGGGGTTCGAGTATCGCAAACGGACAGGCACACACAGGTATCAAGATGCGTGGCTTGATTATGCGATTAGCGGTCCTGAGGATGGGGAAATCAGGCTTTCTCCCCTTCCTGCAATGTGGTATCCATTTCCAGAGGTTTGGGAACCGGAGGAATATCGGTTCTAAAGGTAAACAGGCTTTTCGCTGTTTGCACTCCGATGCCTCGCAGGGCTAGGTCCCGTGGTCAATCATGCAACGATCATTTCCAAGTTGGTCTTGATCTTTGCCTGTACATGTTTCTTATCTGCTTTTATGCTTTCATCATCATGCACCAATCGCATTCAACGTGCTTGCGCTCGTTCACTCATTCATATTTTGCATATCAATCATTCTCCCTTCTCATCTACATATCCCAGCGACGTTCATTGGCACGATAAAAACGACACATTTCTTTCCGTTGGCTTACAGTGTTGACAGCGTAGATGTTCTTAATGTTTCTTTCTTTCTTTCATTTTCTCGTTACGAAATCTTCACTTCTGTGGGGCTTTCTGCTAACCGTTTGTGTGTGAAATAGGGTATGTTATTATACACGGTTATCGACCCTTCATGCATATGGCACACTCTCATTGGTGGCGTGTACGTGGTCTTGCTTGTTGTACATGTTCTTGATCGGGCAATACGAGGGCTTCTTGGGGTGGTTTTCTGATATAACTATCTATGCAGCCCATTTCGATGTGCCCATGCGGATCACTATCATCCCACACATACGTGTGTTGGAAAGGACACCCAAAGATTCGAAATTCAGTGATCATATCTATCATCCCGATCAATGCGAATTCCGTCGCGGACAAGTGGGGAGGGGAGAGGGGACTGCGCGGATCGTCGGCGGTGAACGTTAAATGACGAACCCAACGCAATAACCCTTGTCAGGTCGCCCTGTCAAACTCGAGACTCGCCCAGACCACCTCGGACCGTCGCCTCATTTCTGGGCGTTCCGTGGAAGTGTCCCGCGTGTTTCCGATGGACCGAGAGTTTGGCGCTTATCGGCAGTCCCTGAAACACCTGGTTCGAGACACATCAACATGGAGAGGGTACTCTCGATGCGCGGTTCGCAAGGAGTTGTTTGGCAGGAGGGGGGAGGGGGAAGGAAATCGAGGCGAGCTCGACTCGGAGTGCGGTAGGG
>JBBPJN010000282.1:0-17535 GCA_038088755.1 Boletus aff. separans
ACACCCCTCTCGGACACACCCCACATGGCCCCTTGTGATCATGACGCTCACAGCGGTGGTTCCCGCATTGAAGAACGCGACCGCAAGGGAGGTCGCACTCATGCAGGTCGAGCTGGAGCTGCGCGTCGAGGTTGGTGCGTGGGGGGTTGCGTTGCTTGGAAGACTTGGCGGCGGCACGTTGGAGGAACGCGAGGGAGGCGAGGGGGCAGCAGATGCGTCCGCATTGGTGTCGTCCACAGGAACGGAGTGCTTGACAGGGTTTGTCGCAGAGAATGGTTTCGCTCGCGGGGGTGTCGCTGTCGGTGGGGTGTTGCTCGAGGACGACGTCACCGCAGGGCGTCCTGTGTTTTGTGGAGCCACAACGACAGGTGCGTTCGACTTGTTCCGTGCAAGGCGGGCAAGGGCCCCAGTGGCAGGTCGCTTGGCAGGGATGGCCGCAGGGTAAGGGTTTCGAGCAGGGGGAGCTACAGGTGGGGAGGGGCGATGTACACGATGTGCGCGGTGGGAGGAGTGTGGCGGACGGGCGCTCACTGGTGGCTGCAAGTTCGTCGGATGACCGGACGACACAACATCGACCGCACGCGCAAGAAACGATGCGCTCGGGGTCGAATGGACATGGCGCAGGAGTCCGAGAAGGCGGGTGACAGAGCTTGGAACAAGAGTGACGTGAACAAGCGAACGGACTTGGAGACCCGTATGAGTAGGATACAATTTGGAGCAGAATGGCCGCACCGCTCGCATGAATGACCACATCCATAACTCCCCACCCATACTTGCTCAGAACCATCGTCGTTGACGACGACGCACCTGGTACTGTCCTCGACTTTGACCTCGCCACATCCAACATAATTCGTTTGTCGCCCACACCAACACCGAACCTCTTCTCGCTCCGGACAGGGCGAGCACGGGCCATCGTGGCATGTCTCCGCGCACAAATGTTCCGAGTTGCCACATGGCAGCGGTTTGAGACACGGCTGCGAGCACGAAAACGATAGCGCAGTCCCACCGTATTGACACTTTGCACTGTGTCTCACCTTGCCGCAGAAACACGCCGCCTGAATGGTCACCGCGCACGGCGGGCACGGTCCCGGATGACACGGCAACGGACAAGCGTGTGTACACGCCAATCGCGGGCGCGAACACGGTTGTGCGCACGAATGCGGTGTCGCAATGCGCGGCGGCGCTGGGTTGCGCATCCGTAGACAGAAGCACCTACATTGTGAGACAATCAAATCATCGGCCAAGGAAAAGGACTAAAGGGGCGTGCGTACATGTAAGTATGTGGCACTGCCTGGCGGTTCGCGCGACACCCTGGACAACGCCATTCCCCAGGGCGGGACTCGCCTCTTGCGCGCCAAGCCTCTTCGAGATCCTTGACGCTCTTCTCTGCCCAGGCGCGTATACACCTGAGATGGAACGTGTTCCAGCAGCACTGGGACCCCTCTACGTCCTTGTCGTCGGGGCTCGAGGGCGGGGAACACGACCAGGTCGCTTGTTCCGGCCGAATGGAGTTGAAGCAAATCGGGCAGTCGGTATACGGGGGCGCGCGCAGGGCATGTGTGAGCGTCGAGGTGAGGTCGTCGCCGGGTGGCTCTCGGGGTCGCCGTGGAGTGTTGGGCTTGCGTTTTTCGGCGTGAGATGGCCCGGGCTGCGCCTGCCCCTCTGGCGCTTCTGTGAGCTTAGCCCTGAATCGCTCTCGGCGGGATGGGCGGGGTGGGTGTGATGGCGCAGGCTCGTCGGATCGGGGCGGACATGGCTGTGGTTCTGGAGGCGGTTGCGGGTTGTGTGGGTGCGGTTTTCGTTGGGTATCTGGATGAGCAGAGCGTCGTGCGTCTGGGGCGGTGTCTAGATCGGCTGCAGGCTGTCTCGTCTGCGGTGGTCTGCCTCTCCGTCGACCATGCTGGTGATGTCCCCGGGGACGATCTTGGTGTTGTTGGCTATTATCAGGTTGATCTGGCATACTTAGTTCGCTGTGGATTGTCCAGCGAGAGAACGATTTAAGTGGTGTGACTCGACGGTGCCGCGCTGAACCGTACATGACTCGGAATGACACTAATGTTGGTTTGGAAAAACAATCCATCTGATGCCCTCGTACACTCCCCGCACATCCAACCCTACCCGTTCTCCATCTCCCACCAACCCATCGCCTCGCGCCCTCTCTACCAAGCGATTAGCGCCAACCAAACCAACAGTGGGTCACCACGAACTCTCAGCTTCGACCGCAGCCCGCTTCTCCCGCTTCTCCTTGAGCGCACGTTCCATCTCCTCAAACGCATCGAGGACAGCGCCCTTGGATTTCTCTGCCGGTGTGGGCGTCGGCTCGGCGTGTGTCGCTTTGCCAGTGCGAATTTGGACCGGCCATTCGGCCTCGGGTATGTGTCGTGCAGAGAGGGCGGTACGGAGCGTCGTCACTGAGTCCTTGTACGCGGCAAGTGCCTCTTCGTACAGGTCGTATACGCACACGGCACATCCAGACATACAGCACTCTGCGGTCGGGTGAGATACGTCAGTCATCGAACGAGTCAAGCTGGCGACACACCATCGTCTGCTGGCGCTCGCGGTTCTTGGGGTATGACGAAACCAGCAATGGTATCGGGGGCGTTGGACGTCCGAGCGCGAATTAGTCCGTCAGTCTGAAGCTCGGCTGCACCCTTGGAGCTTTGGGAGAGCACTGAGACGTGTTCAGACTTGGCTCGGATGGAATTTTCGAGTGTGCGGTAGCGCTCTGTAATATTTCTACCTCGCCGTGTGGAGGAAACACTGCTAGACGCGAGTCGGACGTGGAGTGCAACCTGAGGACGGCGAAGAGAGCACCGTGAGGGAGACAGCATGCATGAGGGGGAGTGGCTGGGAAAGTCGAGAACAAATGAGGGGACACAGACAAGCGACTCTCATTCCTGAAGGCCATCCTGAAAAACCCACATATCAACACCCTCAGGACTCAGGCTGCTTGTGCTTCTGTACGTCCTGGCACTACCGTTCAGCTCGAGCAAGGACGTTCGATCATTTGGGGGGAACTATTTCAGCTTCGCAGCGCTTACAATGAGTTGTCATCTGCGCATCCAAACCCGCCGCGTTGGAGCATGCTAATGCTACTCGCGAAAGATTGGCTTTGGAACAAGAAGCTTCGAGACAATGTGCGCTCGAGATACGCGTCTACAAGAGACCCAGCGTTTTCCTGATTTCGAGCGATTCCTCCTCCACAAAGAATTCTCACAGCTGCGTACCTCGGCACATTCAGGGCCAGTGGTCATACTCAATGCGGCAGAGAACCGCTGTGATGCACATTGATTATCGTTGCAGACAAGGAAAATGTAGTCCATGTTCAGCTTCTCGGTTTCGCTATCAAACGGTCTATGGGCCTCCAGAACACTCTAGACACCCCACTCAGCCCGTGGTATACCATGTGATGATAGGATCGGGAAACGTGCAGGACGATTTCAGCTGGGAATCCATGTTATCCACCCTATGGAAGGGTGTGGTAAAACCAGTCCTCGATGTGTTACTTACATTACAGCTGATAGACTCAACGCGTTTCCGAGTAGACTGCTGCAGACCTGTCTTGCATTTTTCGGTGCCCAACCGGATGGCAGACACCAAGAACACTGTAGTGCAAACCACTCTTCTGAAGTCTTCTGCTGGATCGGTCGAGGAAGTACTTGCCGTGATGAAGGACGCAAATTGGGTACATTTCGCTTGCCACGGTATTCAAGGTTCCGAGAACCCTAGCAATAGCGGACTCCGCCTTGCGGATGAACGTCGTCTGAAGCTGTCAGACATGGTTTCCTTGTCATGTCCTCATGGTAGGCTCGCCTTTCTCTCTGCATGTCAGATCGCGATGGGCGACAAGAAATTGTCCGACGAGGCGGTTCACATCGCTGCAAGGATATTGTCTGCATGTTACGGAGGTGTGCTTGGTACGATGTGATCGATCAGCGATCGCGTTGCACCGCGTGTGGCCAGGGACGTGTACGAGCAACTCTTCGGTACCCGTTGGATTATTGGGGAGCTGCATGAGCACTTCACAATGTTGTCGGACGCCTTCGAGAAAAGAAGGCATCATTCGTCAAGTGGGTTTCGTTCATCCATGCCGGTCTCTGAGTGTTTTGTTGGTGGGGTGTTACATAGTATGTATTTCCTTTACTGCGAGTGTGCTATCCGAGGCCCAGTCTGGAGACGTATTTACCGCAAGGGAATGATAGCGAGCTCACCCACGTTTCCGATCTAGTGCCACTGTGTCAATAGAGCGGGAGTCAGCTCACAAGGTTGACAAACTGGAGCGGTACCTGAACATGTTCGGCGGCTTTCAGTGAAACCAGTGTTAATACTTATATATGGGCCGAAGATGGGGTCTCTTCCAAACATGTGGGAATGACTTGTGTCCTCCACACTATTTCCCTCAAGCTTCAACAGAGTCACGGTACAATGGATTGGCCCACCTCGACTACTCAGCTCACAGCACTAGTACTGTTCGCGTTTGTCACTCTGGACATCATTCGACGGGCCCTTTGCGGTCGCACCGTGAGGAAAGAATATCCTCTCCCACCTGGTCCTACCCCACTCCCACTCTTGGGAAGCGCCTTGTCTATCGACGCACAACAACCGTGGTTGACGTTTACGGACTGGCGGAAAAAGTATGGTGAGTCATATGAGTGCAGGCAGGCGTTGCATGACTTTGTGCGTTTCAAGGTGATATAATGTACATCCGTCTTTTGGACACCGATGCCATCATCCTCAACTCAACTTCTGTCGCCTCGGAGCTGTTGGAGAGACGATCACGGATATATTCTGATCGCCCTTTCATTACAACTGCCGTCCCGTGAGTCTCGAACTATATCTTCAGGATAAACAAATCCGTGACTGACATCTTTTCAGCTATGGACATGATTGTGACTTTGCTCTTTCGCGGTACGGTGAACACTGGAGGCTGTGCAGGCGAATATTCCAGCAGACCTTCCGTGCCGATGCTGCCCTCGGCTTTCGCGAAATGCAGCTTCGCAGGGCTCGACGGTTGGTCGTCAACCTGATTGACGCTCCTGACCAGTATCCATTTCATTTCTCGACGTAAGAACTTTGGTTTTGACTCAAGAGTGGTCGCACTTCATTGTCCTGGATTGATGCAGGTTCTCTGCTGCAGTAGCCATGTCTGCAGTCTATGACTATGAGCCAAGTCCTCGGAATGACCCAATCGTGTCGTTTGCCGATAACTTTCTTCGAGCTTCCCTACCTGGAATGGGATTTGGGAGGGCAATGCTTGTGAAGGCTTTCCCTTTTTGTGAGTGCCTTTAGTGATCACGGAGATAACATCATTGAAATTTATTTGAAAAGTACTCTGTGTACCTGACTGGCTTCCCGGGTCAGGGATTAAACGTGAGGCGAAAGAAGCGCGTACATGGAGAGACAAGGTAGTCGAGGTGCCATTCCAATATGTCCAAGAACGAATGGTAGGCTTTTCAATGCGCTGGAAAGAAAAGAGCCGTGACCAGGCAATTGCTGTTGTAGGAATCCGAGGATCCCATGAACATTTCGATGGTATCAGATCATATCAATCGGATGGAGAAATTTGATGGTTCCTATCGTTCGGAATATGAGACGGCTCTTAAGCATGCTGCCGTGACCGCTTTTCTTGGTAAGATCCTGATTACGCGAACAATGAGGGCCAAATCTTACCCATTGTCAGGGTCCGTAGAAACGGTCGGTGCAGAACCCGTCAAAGATGGAGGTATATCTTAACGAGGTTGCAGACAAGCTCAACACTGATGACATTCGCGCTTGCAATGGTCGAGAACCCGCACGCATGGCAACGCGCTCAGACAGAAATCGACACTATTGTGGGTACAGACAGACTTCCCGAGTTTGAAGACAGACCATCTTTGCCATATATTGACGCAATCATACGAGAGGTATTGAGATGGAGACCGGTTGCACCCATAGGTGCGTGCTAAAAGACAAGTTTCCTTTCCGAAGTATTCCTAAAGAACCCCAAGTTAGTCATGCATCAATGCACAGCGATATATACGAGGGTTACTACATACCCAAAGGTACGTCGTGCCTGTGTTTGATCTATTCGTAGTACTGAACCTTGCACCAGAGGCAACCATCCTCGTAAATGTTTGGTACGCCACGAACGCGTGAGAGCCGTCATATGGCCATTGACTATTCCTTGTAGGGCAGTGTCGCGCGACGAAGCTCGGTATCCCGACGGAGAAAAATTTATACCTGAGAGATTCTTGACTGCGGATGGCATGTTAACAGATGACGACCCTGCTGAGTTTATCTTTGGATTTGGGAGGCGAAGGTGTCCAGGTAGGTTGCTCCACTACAAGCGCAACGCGTCGACGCACTCTTCCGTCCTGACTAGGCCGTCATGTCGCGGATGCGTCCCTCTGGAGCGCCATTGCGACAATGCTGGCTACGCTTGATTTCAATCTCGCTCAAGATGCAAACGGAGATGACATCACGTTTAAAGCGACTTTCGCGAGTGGACTGACCGTGTACGTCTGGCCCTTGGTTATGGTACCTTTTCTGAACAATTTCAGACACCCTAATCCTTTTCCTTGTCGACTCACTCCTCGCCTGCATGTCAAAAAAAACCTGCTTGACCGTGTTCTCGCTTTGAAATGATGTGAGAGATCATTCATAGGCACGTGCCGCCTGATCCGTTCCCAAGATGTTATGCTTTGTGGGACTAGTGGAATGGAAGCTTTCGCGTGTCGGGGTAATTCATTTTGGTATCGGGGAAAGTAGATGATGTTTTTCGTGTGTGTATTCTTTCGTGAAACTTGATTTACAATTCCGTCATCTTTCAAGTGCATACCCAGAGTATTGAGGCTCTCCTCGTATGGATTAGGACGTTTGCCGAATGCAATGATCCGTGACACATGCCATGCCGAACAAGACGGGAAATAAGATTCAGGTACTGGAGAGCAAAAGACAGTCACGGTGAAGTAGTATCAAGGTCATGTCCATGGCGATATATTCGTTTCAACGACAGGGAGACACTACAATACGGTAAAAGAATTACAAGTCATACGCCACAGCTCCGCGTTCAGATCTCACAGACCAACATGTATGAACGGGAGCCAGTCGACAAACGAGGCCTTGCTAGTATCCCGAAGCCGTCCGACAGCATCGTGCAACGCTCGCGCAGCCTCCCGGTAATCCGGTGTGGTCCCGTTCCGAAAGAGCTGCTCGTACACGTCCCTCGCCACACGAGGCGCAAGCTTGTCACTGATCGACCACATCGTGCCAATGACCCCCCCATAACCCGCAAACAACATTCCCGCAGCGATATGAATGGCCTCGTCGGTCAGTTTTCCGTCACCCGTCGCCGTCTGACATGCGGACAGAAAGGCAAGCCCACCGCGAGGACGGGACAACGTGATGATGTCTGATATCTTCAAGCGGCGGCCATCTGCGAGACAGAGTCCACTGTCAGCTGGCGTCGCGGAATCCTGGATTCCGTGGCATGCAAAATGGCACCAGTCTGCTTTTGTCAGCAGGACAAGTACTTCTTCGACCGTTCCGATAGAGGACTCGACGAGGGTGGTCTGTGCTGAAGGTGAATTCCTGATTACCCCCCTGATGTATCTCAGCTCAGCATCCACGCCTGGAAGTGGGGATTGTCCATCCGAGGAGGGCTGACGGACAGCAAGGAAGCGGAGACCACCGCTGGATATTGTACTAGATTTGGGTGACTGCGAAAGAATGCTGAGGGTAGGAATGTATGAAGAGACGACGAAATCGGACACTTTGTTGCCAGGTTCCAAATACTGTGCGCCATAAAGACCGGCTGCGTGAATGGGAAGAAATACGAAAGGTCCAGTCGGACACCAGAAAATGCGTTTCAGGTTCCCATGAGTCTATTAGGTGACGCAGATGAACGAATTAGCTAGAGAATCAAGTAAAACGGCATCACATACCGTGATATCAAGGGCATCCAAGACCGGCTTTACGACGCCGTTCCACAGGGTAGACAAGAGGGACTCCCAGCTGACACGCCCCCGTACATGACGAATTCCCTCCCTTTCGTCACGGGTCGCGACGCGAGCGTGACGGAGCAGATTCTTCAGCGAGTTCTGGAGACCCGCAGATCGCCTGAATGAGAAATCTGGGAGTGGCACATGAATTACATTCTCCTTGTCAGAAACGACGATCAACGCATCGCAGCGTCTTTCGGCAGCATTGAGAATGACCACCGGTCCGGAGTGTGCTGAAGCGCGGAGCTGAGAGAACTCTTTTTGAAGGAGGAACCGCTCGAAGCCAGGAAATCTCCGAATCTGCTGGAGTAGTTTGTCTCGCTCGATCGCAAGCCTATGGTGTCTGTCAGCTTCTTGTTCCAAAGTCAACGCCGTTCGACGCTCTGCACTATGACTCTGCTCCGGGAAGGAAGACAAGGATTTTTCGCGAGTAAAGCTAGCATGCTCCAACGCGGCAGATAGTTCCCGAAGTCTACGAGCATGATCCGGATACGTGGACGACAATTCTTCGTAGGAGCTACGAAGCTGAAACAGCGTTCCCCAGACAATCGAGCGTCCTTGCTCAAGCCACTCCACAGCAACTTCTGGCTTTCCTAAGTCGAGAGCTGCTGCTGCTGCATCTCGCACTACATCAGCAGCCCGTACAAGTTCACGGTAGCGGTGTGTGAGGGAGAGCCCCATCCATGCGAGCTGAGGAAGGAGAGCAACGGCAACGGAAAACGCATGAAGAAGGGAGTGGTGTTGTAGAGCACGAGCGCACAAAATCCATTTCCGTGATGCACGAAATCGATCCGTAGTGCGGCCCACAGAAGCACAAGCTGCTTCTGAGTATAGTCGGGTTGCTTCCTCAAGGTAGGACAGCTCGTCGAGATGCTTAAAACGTGTCCAGAGGGACTGCGCGAGGCTTTCTAGACGAGTGGGTCTATCGGGGTGACCTTCGGGGGTAAGATCAACGGCGACCTTCTGCAAGGAAATTGCCTCCTCAATATCATTCAGCTCTCCGATACGCTCGAAACGTGCCACCAAGGAGTGGACAAGGTTGTTTAGCCGGCGGGGTTTGTCGGGGTGACCGTCGGGGGTGAGGTCAATAGCGTCTTTGTGCTTCGAAATTGCTTGCTCGAGGTCAGTCAGCTCGCCGATGTGTCTAAACCGAGTGAGGAAAGAGTTCGCGAGGCTTTCCAGAAGAGCAGGTCTGTTGGGGTGACTTTCGGGGGCGAGATCGACAGCATCTCTCTTTCTAGAGATCGCTTGTTCGAGGTCACTTGGCTCTCCGAAACAATCAAAACGGGCTCCGAAGGAGTTGCCGAGATGGTTTGAATAATCGGGTTTCTCAGGGTGGTCATCGGAAGCGAGGTCAACAGCGTCTTTATGCCTCGAGATCGCTTTCTCGAGGTCACTCGGCTCGCCGAGGTACGTGAAACGACGGAGAAGGGAGCTACCGAGGTTACCCAGATAGCCAGCCTTCTCGGGATGTCCATCAGGTGTGAGGTCAACAGCATCCCTATGCCTCAAAACCATCTCTTCAAGGTCGCTTAACTCCCCAAGGCGATCAAAACGAATGCCGAAAGAGTTTGCGAGACTGTTAAGATAGGCGGGTTTCTTAGGGTGGTCATTGGAGGTAAGGTCAACAGCCGCCTTGCTCCCTGAAATCGCTTTTTCGAGGTCGCCCAGTTCGCCGTGTCTCTTGAAACGAACGTAGAGGGTGTTTGCAAAGTTGTGTAGGCGACTGGGTTTGTCCGGGTGACCGTCAGGTGTAAGGTCAATAGCATCCTTCTGTCTTAAAATCGCTTGCTCGAGATCATCTAGCCCACCAATGCGCTGGAAACGAGAGAGAAGGGAGCTCCCGAGGTTGATTAGAGAAGCGGATTTGTCAGGGTGACCATCAGGCGCGTGGTCAACAGCTTCTGTGTACATCAAAATTGCTTGCTCGAGGTCATGTAGCTCCCCAAGGCGATCAAAGCGCGTGAGGAAGGAGCTGCCGAGGTTGCTCAGGTAGCTAGGTTTCTCGGGTTGACCGTCGGGGGTGAGATCAACAGCCTCTCTGTGTTTCAGTATTGCTTGCTCAAGGTCACTCACTTCTCCAAGTCGTGAGAAGCGAGCTGCGAATGAGTTTCCGAGGCTGTTTAGGTAGGTGGGTTTCTCGGGGTGAACATCGTGTGTAAGAGCGAGAGCGTCCTTATGCTTCGAAATCGCCCGCTCGAGGTCACCCAGTTCACCGAAGTGCTTGAAACGAGCGAGGAAGCAGCTACCAAGGTTGATCAGATGACGGGGTTTGTTAGGGTGACCATCGGGCGTGAGGCTCGTAGCATCCCCGTGACTCGAAAGCGCTTGCTCTAAGTCACTGGGTTCGCCGACGCGTTCGAAACGGTTGAGGAAGCAGTTGCCAAGGTTGTGCATACGTTGAGGTTTCTCTGGGTCACCATCAGGGGTGGAGTCAACAGCGTCCTTCAGCACCGTAATTGCTTGATCTAGGTCACTGAGTTTGCCAAGACAGTCGAAACGATCGGCCAAGGCCATGCCGAGGTTATACAGACGACCATGTTTGGAGGCATGACCGTCAGGGGTGAGGGCAACAGCATCCTTCAACCTCGAAATTGCTTGCTCGACGTCACTCAGTGCACCGGAACGGTCGAAACGAGCTCTGAAAGATGCTCCGAGGCTGTTTAGGTAGAGAGGCTTGTCAGGATGACCATCAGCTGTGAGGTCGACAGCAGTCCTGTGCATCGAAATCACTTGCTCGATGTCACTCAGTTCTCCAAGGCTAAGGAAACGAGTGGCGAAGCAGAAGGCAAGGTTGGCCAGACGCTCTGGTTTTTCAGGGTGACTATCAGATGTGAGGTCAACGGCATCTCCGTGTCTCGAAATCGCCTGGTCGAGGTCACTGAATACCCTCAGGCGCTTGAAACGAGCTCTCAAGGAGCGGCCGAGAGCGTCTAGATTGCGAGGTTTGTTGGGGTGATCATCAGGGGTGAGGTCAACAGCATCATTCAGTCTCAAAATCGCTTGCTCTAGATCGCCCAGTCCACCAACACGCTCGAAACGAGTAAACAAGGAGAGGCCGAGATTGTAAAGACGACCAGGTTTCCCGGGATGATTGTCGGATGTGAGGTCAATTGCGTTCTTCTGCCTCGAAATGGCTTGTTCGATATCATTTGGTTCTCCCAGTCTCTCGAAACGACTGAAGAAGCAGAGACCAAGGTTGTCCTGATAACGAGGTTTGTCAGGGTGTCCATTAGGGGTGAGAGCAACAGCGTCCTTCAGCGTCGAAATCGATTGCTCGAGATCCCTCAGCTCACCGAGGCGATCATATCGATCGTGCAGAGAGCGGGCAAGATTGGCCAGACGGCCATGTTTGTTTGGGTCACCATCAGGGCTAAGGTCAACGGCTTCCTTGTAACTCGAGATTGCTTTCTCGAGGTCACTCGGTTCGCCGAGGCGCTCGAAACGTGTGAGGAAAGAATTGCCAAGATCATTCAGGCGGCGAGGTTTGTCGTGGTGACCATCAGAGGTGAGATGAACAGTATCCTGTTGCTTCGATATCACTTCCTCGAGGTCACCCAGCTCGCTAAGGTATTCAAAACGAGCGAGAATGGTGGTAGCGAGCTCGTTCAGACGGCCAGGTTTCTCAGGGTCACCCTCAGAGGTGAGATCAACAGCGAGCCTCTGCTTCGAAATTGCTTGTTCGAGGTCACTGAGATCCCCGAGTCGCTGGAAACGCGTTCTGAGGGATTTGCAGAGGTTCTGCAGATAACCGGGTTTGCCGGGATGACCATTGGGGATGAGATCAGCAGCATTCCTTGCTTCCTCGAGGTCGCTCTGCTTGCCAAAGCGCTCAAAACGAGCGAGGAAAGCACTTCCGAGGTTGTGCAGACGACTAGGTCTGTCAGGGTGACCATTGGGTGTGAGGCCGAGAGCGTCCCTCTGCCATGAAATTGCTTCCTCGAGGTCACTCAGGTCGCCAACTTGTCCGAAACGCATGAAGAAGCAAAGGCCGAGATTGCCTAAACAGGTGGGTTTCTCGGGGTGACCATCAGGAATAAGGTGAACAGCATCCTTGTGCTTCGAAATCGCTTGCTCGAGGTCGCTTAACCTGCCGAGGTGCTTAAACCGATACAATAACGCCACACCGAGATTTGTTATCCCGGTGAAATACTGGTGATCCGAAACTGGAGTAGACGGGATAAATGCCTCCAAGACTGAAATTGCGCGTTGGAGGTCGGCTAAATGACCCGACTGTCTGAAACGGAGCAACAAGCTGGTACCCAGAGTCCCCGGATCCTCCGCTGTTGAGCCGGAAGCGGATTCCTGCACCACGGATGATCGGCTACCTTCCTCAGGTGCTTCAACACCACTCTTTTTCTTTCCGGCGCGCATCTCGAGCAAAGAAATCACGGCACCCCTCTCGTGACTCCCTGCAGAAGTGAGGTCCATTGCTTCGTGCAGCAATAACTTGGCTTGTGTTGCGTCGTCTTCACGTCGCCACTTCGCGAATCGTGCCAAATGCACCATGGACAGTTGGATCAGCGTGAAGGGCCGGTCCGGGTGACATACAGGACGTGCAGCAAGTGCATTGCGATACAGAGTAAGCGGGACGTCGAGGGAAGAATCGGTGTTGTCGACCCGACGGTAGATGAATTTCGCAGCCGCTAAGTTTGACTGAGCAGCTGCACGGCATGGGTGATCCAGAGGACAAATATCGAGCGCGCGCTGAAAATGCTCAACAGAACGCTCGAGATCCTGTCTTTCCGTGTGCTTTCGGTAGCGCGAGAGAGCGCTGTGCCCTTGGTTGGTCGCGTCTTCCAACGGGTCTCGTGATTCTGAAGTTGACTTTTGGCACAGAATCATTAACGAGATGGATATTGAGGAAAAGGAAAATTGCCCACTTACGCGATAAGGGTGAAGGACACTCGACGCTGATGAATCACCGTTGTCGCGCTTCCGCCGTTTGGCAGTCATCAAAATAGACGAACACGGATATAAGATATCGGCATCCTCTGGGTGAAAAGTAAACGCTACCAAGGTATCAGTGTCCAGACCTGTGTGCAAGATTCCATCCTACTCACGAGTGTCGTTTGCGTTGCAGTCCAGTAGTTGTTTCACAGTAATCGTTAACTGTCGCAGCTGCTCCCCGTCACCTAACATGGGCTGGAATTCAAAGGATGCATGGATCCCAACGCAAATGGTGGAAGAAAGCTCAGACGATCTGCGACCGCTTGTGAGTGCTAACGCGGCTGAAAGAGGGGAAGACTCACATTGGAATTGGCCCATCCCACTCGACGAAATCGGCAGTTACCGAAGCAGGTTTATTTTTGGTTCTCCACTGTCGACCACCGTGCTGCACAGCAGCGTAAAAGCCGACAGGGAGTCGCCCAAGACCAACATCAACGTTCGTCGCTCGAATATCTACCTTTCCATTAGCAACCTTTACGAGCCGTGCGGACAAATCAATCGCATACTCGTAATAACTATTTCTTCGTTCTCTTCTGTTTGCGCTGCGGAACCCAAGGAAGTGGGCGTATCGCGCGACTGCTCCTCGGGGCTACTTTTTTCCTGCTCCACGCACTGTTTGGGATCAGGGGGAGAGTTACCCGGCAGTGGTACGCTATCCTGCTGAGATGGATCAATTGGCAAACTAAGCGCTAAGTCTCGAAACCCACTGTCCGTATATCAGTACATACCGTTGGTGATCGATGGTTTCTGATGATGGAGTCGCTGGCCATCGTTGCTCAGAGTGGCTCAAGAAACAGAGATGTTAGAATGCCGAGAGGGACGTACCTGTGGCACGAGCTTCATATACACGCTTCCTCCACAGCAAGTGGGGCAGTGCATAGACTGAGAATATTGAAAGCCGCGGTCTAGGAACCACCAGACTAGCATCCCGCGCCATGCTCAAGGTATCATTATCATCCGCTCGCTCGACCGTCCCAAAGAAGACTCCAAAAACTGGGCTGGCAACTGCTCTGATGTATTCCAGCTCGGCATGCACACCCTCTGATAAGTGCTAGCATAGGAAAAGTCACCGCCCACCGCTGGAGGCCGTGTCTCACAGTTGAGTGGGCGGCAGCAGCCGTATAAGGATGCTATGGAAGATGTGACAAAATCGAATAAGTAGGTGACCTGGCTGAGTGAATTTGCCGGCGTCACCATCAGGAGTGATGTCAACAGCGTTTCGAGGAAATCGCCCGTACGAGTCCGCTCGCGAACGACGAGGAAAGGGTTTGCGTGGCCATTCAGCAGCAGCGAACGCCGCCCGGACATACATACGCCCGCCGCATTCGCGTCCCGTCATCCATGATGGCAACACTAGTGATTGCTCCATGTGGCATGCGCCAGCGGCCGCGTCCAAGGATGGGGGAGGCCTCTCATCGAAAGGCTCGATACGGGGCGAAGCAAGACGCTGGTTGTATCAACCTTCAGGGGTTTCTACTACTCGGGCAAGCGTGTCTCTGTCCCACTTGCCCGCAATGTCGTAGTTTGGCCAGTGTTTCTGTGGTGACATCAACCCCAGGTACACGGTCATCTTGTTGCACTAAATATCATTAAATTTACCTCCACTCAGTTATCTCGGTTGTACCTCAGCGCTTCAGCCATCTATTCCATAATCCGTGTCCCAATACAAGGATATGGAAACCGTACGGGATTGATTCTTGCAGAGTAACAGCCTCTGTAAAAATTTCAAGTTATAATTGGCAAACGTGCCCGTTAAGCAACGTGTTTCCCGCCCGCCGTGTCCGCTCGCGACTTTCTGACGGGGGCCGTACCATTCATCATCGGCCAAGCTATAAAATGCGTCGTACGAGTCCTGCTGCGATAGCACCAGCATCCTTTTCGTCACTTCAGCCAGGATACACATGGATTCCGTCCGCATTGCCTCACGATTTGCCAGCTCGGGCTACACACCCTACCTTTTGGGCGGCGTCGTCTGCTACCTCGCTATCAGACAGCTCTTCGCAATCCCCAAGGAACTCCGGCACATCCCTCATGTCCCTGTATTCCCCACCCTACTCAGCTTTGCAAGGGGTGAGGTCGAAGACGCGCGCATTAAGAGACTCATCTTGCCGTACGCGCAGAGAGGAGAGCCTGCTGTGTTGATGTACGCCCTCGGCCGTTGGATACTCCACATCTTGGATAGCAAGGTGTGCCCATGACCATGCAATCTTGTACGCGTCGCGTCGCTGACCTGGACGGACGCTTCAGATTGCCAAACAAATGTCTGCGGACATAACAACGTACCCAAAGGAGGTCCCACCGGATAGCCTTCTCCTCTGGCGATTCGTCGGATTCGACAACGTCATCCTATCCAACGGCGCTGCTTGGAAACGACACTCCAAGGTCATAAAGGCTGCTCTTGACCGCAACCTTCCGATCGAAGAGTTTGGTCTCTTAGCACGCAAGCTGTTCGGGCAGATGGGCAAGGGTGGTCAGCTGCACTGGGATGATTTAACAATGCGTTACACCCTAGACGCTGTCGGTTAGTCGATCTTGTGCTCGACCGTGAAAGCCAAAGCTTGATGGTGTATAACACAGGGTCGACTGCTCTGGGACACGACTTCAACGCCATCGGAGACCCTAACAGCCCGTTCGTCAAAATGTACAACCACGTCATGGACAGTATTGCCAATCCGACCTACATTGCGTTTCCTACGTTGGAAAAGATCTTCCCACGCAACCAGGTCGTGGCCGCCATCGACGACTTGGTCAAGTCGTTCCAGGAATTGCTGGCAAACAAGAAAGAAAACCCTGGAAATGATATGCTCACGTACATGCTGGAGGACAAGGGTGAGCAGTGTCGCTATCATGTCCATGCATAAACCATGACCGATTTCCATTAGAGATGAGCGACACGGAATACCGCGACAACATGGTTGTGTTCTTCATCGCTGGTCACGTCAGTGGCATGCCCCCTTTCCAAATTTCGTTCCTGACTCGTCTCCTCTTTTCAGGACACGACCGCTGGTGCAATGTCTTCCCTCTGCTACTACCTAGCTATCGATTCTGACCTGCAGGCGCGTGCACGCGCCGAAGTACGCACTGCGATGGCAAATAACACCACTGGCATCCCTACCCTTGAAGAACTGCGCGAGATGCCCTTCCTTCAAGCATGCATTCGCGAATCGCTTCGTGTCAATACACCCATCACCAGCGTCGTCCCGCGAACTGTGGTCGAGGACGTCCAATTGAAGAGCTCGGACAACAAGGATGTGCTCATCCCCCGGGGATCGTCGATCATCATCAACATCACGACGATACACTATCGGGAAGATTATTGGCCGAATCCAACCGCGTTTGACCCCGATCGGTTTATGGGTTTGAACGAAGGGATGCAAAAGGAGTACGATGCGACGCAGTGGTTGCCGTTTGCGCTCGGGCCGCGGCAATGTCCTGCACGGTGCGCTTTCTTGAAACAACGTGAGACTGGCACTGACGGGGAATTTTCTAGGAACTTTGCAATGTACGAGCAACGTACATTAGCCGCGATGTTGTTAAACGAGTGGGAATGGACGCTTCCCAAGTATTCACCTCATCGGGACGGACTGAAGAATGGGTTCTCGCCGTTTGCGCTGTCGCTTCCCAAGGATCTATACCTCGATTTCAAGCGGTGCAATAAACCTTGAGATGTGGGATGGATCGCATTGGGAATGTTTCATCTCCTCGCTGGTAGAACTATAAAATAGATAGACGGCCAGAAGGGTCACTGATAGGCTTAATTTTATATTTTCTATACCCTCGATCGTTTTAATCCATAAAGCAACTTTTATTATGGCCCTTTGAGGCGGCACGGTGGTCCTTGTTAAAACTACTTGCAAAGAAAATGTCCGAGTGGAGTCTGGTAGCCTGTACGCTCCCCGTCACAATGTTGGAACGGCGCTTACTAAATCCACTAAGTTTGCTGAGTAAGCAGTATAAGCAGTGTTGGTTCGAGTTTCGGTGAGACACAAGCTTGAGATAGCCAGCTCGTCCGTAGTTCACTTTCTTGGTCCCTGTCCAGCTTTTCGATGAGAGGCTACCTCGCTTTCCCACCTCCAACCCACACCGCGAGCACTCCAGTCCAGCCACTGAACGTCACTGGGACCCCTAGCGCATGTGCCACACGCAGCAATCACCAAGGTTGCCACGATACAGGACAAGCCGAGAATTGTGGCAACGCGGAGCAGGCGATGGAAGGAGAAAGACGAAAAAGACGCGAATGCGAGCGTATGCTTGGCGAGCGCAGCGAAGTCGAGTGGGTGCGTGCCGGCGGCGTTCTCCGAGACGCGTTCGGCAGGCGGGACAGGGCACGCACGGAGCGGATACGCCAGGAGCTCCAGGTGCAGGACACGGAGAGGGAGCGGATGGCGCGGTGGGATGCGTACGAGGCGCGATGGCGCACGATACAGACGTCCACGGTGCCGATCGCGTTCATCGAGTTCCCGTGGCCGCTCGGGGAGCGCGTTTTGAGCCGCGATCTCGGTGCGCTGACGCGCGGTGCAGTGGCCGGATTCCTGTTCGAGAGCTTGGCGGTCAGGACGAATACGACGACGAAGAGAGAGAGGATACGGAATTCGTTGCTTCGTTG
>JBBPJN010000283.1:0-17527 GCA_038088755.1 Boletus aff. separans
GGATAGTGCTCCAAACGTCAATGCGCTGACCATCGAAGGCTTATTCCTCAAACATGTCTACGCACCAACCCCTGGCGTACAGGTCATGAGCGTCGGCGTTCGCTTGATTCTAAGCCACAGTCCAAACAAGACAGCTACCCGCGATGTTGAGGTATTCGGATCACTGAATTTGACCCTTCCCGGAGTGGGTGTCCTGCCCATGGAATTAGATTACACGTTGAAGGACGTTGGTGGCACGGTACAGCTCACTGCCACCCTTCCTTCAGGTGCTACTTGGGTTAACCCTATGGGTGCGCAAGGATTTGAGGTATGTTCTTCGTCCTGAGTACACACTCACCTAATTTACGAGTCAAAAATAGTTGAACCCTGTGGTTTTTTCATCTAGCTTGCCTCTCACCGACCCGTGGAAAGGATTTACGCTTGACATCGCAGCCAAGTTGCAATATCAGGCTTCCATCGTCAACTTTACGGGGTCGTTTGTTCCAGGTGGCGCTTGCTTCCTCCATGCAATCATCCAGGGATTTGATCTTTCGTCACTCCAACGGCTCTATGAGGCTGTTCACCACGAGCCACTCAAGGCTCCTGGCGTTGATGTGACCATCGGGTCCATTGATCTAACTATTGCATCCGGCAAGGGTTTCTCTGCAAGGTTGACCGACGTCAGCATTGCTGGTCACGGATCCGAGAATGCTGATCTGAGCTTCTCTCCCACCGGCTCTGTCATTCGTGCCGAGCTTGGCTCTGTAAAGTTCGGGGATGTTACTGTTAATTCGGCATATATTCAACTCGACCTTCAACCCGCGTCGAGCTCCAAGTCTTCTGACGCCATCATCTATGGGAGCGTCGCATTTGAAGCACTCAAGACCGACGTTGTGGTTCACCTCTACCGCTCTCCACCTAGCGTCGTTCCGAAACGCACTGAATGGACTGTGTATGCACAATTAGCGGCCTCTGATAACAAGCTAGCGCTCTCCAAGATTGAACCAAGATTAAAGGGAACGGATTTCGATCTCGCGCTCAAGAACGTAGTATTCATCGCCGCATCCCAGGACGACCCAGATGTCGGCACCTTTGTTACAAGTGCGTATAAGCCTAAAAAAGGTGAGAACATCCAGCCTTCGTCAATGCCCTAGCTCATACAGCCCTTGTAGGTGTCCAAGTCTTCGCAACGTTTGGCGAGATTCCCGTCTTTAATTCCCTCACAAAGTCCAACGTGACTGGAATGGTCCTCAATGCATCCTGGTCCCGAACTGCTGGCTTTAGCCTCAATATTATTCTGCCTGTTGCCCGAAACCTTATACTTGGTGACGGCATCACTACCGCACCCATCACTCTCTCGTTGAACATGACTCCCAGTGCCATCGACAAAGCCATGTTGATTCCTTCGCTTCAAGTCTCTGCGGGGTTATACATTCCTGTCGCGCATTCTCCAAATCCCTTGTTGTTCCAGATGATTTTGACAGCGACAAGTACAGATGCGATGATCTCTGCCGAATTAAAAGGAGACTGGGTTGACCCCTTTGGAATTAGCGACGAAGTGGTTATTGGGCCGGATCTGCTCCTACAAACAGACTTTGACTACGTCACTGGGCTGAGGTATGTCGATTCATAATGCTTTTTCGGGCGCTCGAACCTCACCCAAACAGTGGCGTCGCATTCAGAGGTGGACTCGCGATCGGGAACACTATCGCAAGTGTCGCTGTCAGCGTGAACGAAGACCCACTGAGTGAGTACACTATATCCCTCGCCGATCGAATAATTTGATCAAAGGCTACCAGAGGAAATGTTGTATGCCGAGGTTGACAACCTCAACTTCACGGATGTCGTCTCCTTTGCGGAGAAGCTCCTCCGCCTCAAGCTCCCTCCACCCCCAAGCGACTTCCTCGAGTTTGAGGCGGTCAAATTGTACATTTGTCCTGCAGGATTGACCATCCAAGGCGTAGTCTATCCTCCCGGATTCTCGTTCGAGAGTGACATGATCTTGTTTGGTAAAAATATCAAGGTATCTTGTGGTACGTGTCTCAAGCATACGGCAAGCATATGGCTGATCCGAGTCGCACTTGAATCAGATGCGAGCGACACTCTCCTGTCAATCAATGGATCCGTGGATAATTTCGATCTTGGCCCCCTTAAAGTAAATGGGATGGACGGCGCCAAGCAGGCTGCCCTCCAGGTCCAAGTCGGCATGGATATCCAACACTTGTTGCTCGATGGTGCCGTGACGCTATACGCCGAGACATGTGCATTGCACCTTTTGGTCGACACGCAGCCATCACCTGACATTTCGTTCAAGATGTGCGTGTTTTCGACTTTGTGTTGGCTGCGCAACTCTGGCTAACCTCGTTCCGATCTGGTTTCATGGCGGGTTAGCGAGTTCAAACTTACCGAGCTCTTGACGTTTAAAGCGGACGCGACGCTGATCGGAGCACTCAACCTTAAAGATCTCAGAAAAGCTGACTTTAGCTTTGATGCTGTCCTCGAACAACATCTCCTGGATTACATCCGCGACGAGCTATTAAACCTCTTCACGAAAGCCAAGCTAGCTGCAGAAAACGGAATCGATGCTGCGAAGAGGCAGGTCGCTGACGAGAAAGTCGAACTCGACAACAAGATTGCCCGCGCGCAGGTGCAGCTCAAACTTGCTCAAGATAGGTGGGAAGCCTACCAAAAGAGCATCACCGAAACGAGCATGAAGACCATCGGCGATTACAACGCCAAAATTCAACACCTCCAAGATGCCATCACGAATGCTAAGAAAGCATACGACACCGCGATTCAGACTGCCCAGACCAACCTGACCAACGCACAGCACGATCGCCAAGTCAAGATGCAGGCTGCTGAAAACGACCTAGCGAATGCACAGCGAAAGGCAGCCTCCGATATCGAGAACGCAAAACGCCAAGTTGAAGTCGCGCAAGCTGATATGAACAGAAGTTTTAATTCGGCGGAGCAGAACGTCGAGAGTGCGCAGCGCCGTGTTCAGGACCTTCAACGTCAAATTGATGATGTCAACCGCGAGATCAATGGTCTCAGGCACGCAGGATGGTGGCAGAGACGGAAGATTCCAGAGCTCGAGATCAAGAAGGGAGGATTGGAATTGTCGCTCAAGACTGCTCAGGGTGTGCTAGATGGTGTAGTAGCCATCTTGAGGTCGGCTGACTATGTGGCGAAGAAGACCGCGTTGAATGTGGCACAGAAAACCCTCGACTTGGCGGAGCAGGCTGGACCCAAGCTCATCTCCGACTCCCAAAAGGCATTGACCAGTGTTGACCAGCTCACGAAGGCAGCAGTCGACAGAGCAACTGAAGCACTACAGGCTGTTCGGAACGGTAGCGAGAAGATTGCATTCGACGGCGCACAGGCTGCCCTCGCCGCATACAAGCGCACCAACGACGTCTTGTTCGAGGCGGCGAACAGGGCCATTACAACCCTTGTCACGAGCGCTGAGTATGTTGCCTTCCAGACCGCAACGACGGTCCTGGCGGCAGCGAAAAGCTCTACGCAGGGCCTGGATGCTGCTGAGAAAGTCCTTTCTGAGGCGGAGGAGGGTAGCGTTGATGTGCTCAATATCGGCAAGACGATCGTCAGCGCGGGGGCTGAGGCGCTCAACATTACCTCTGCCCATCTTTCCGGGTCGTTGGGGAAGAGCGTTGGTGGTGCTGGGTTTACGGCGAACGTGAAGGGCGTGGTTCTGAACAAGCCGTTTGCCGTCAGCGCGGAACTGAACCCAAGCAAGGTGGAGAACTTTTTGAAGGAGTTATTCCAGGAGTAAGTCTTTGACTTGTCTGTATCGTGTGCGTTCTGACGCTATGCGAATGAATCTGCATAGATTGCAACAGGACATCAAGAGGGACCTGCACCTTTGAGAATGCGAGAGTGAGCATTCAGCAATGATGACGTTTCTTCTAATGGTCTCGGTATATAGTGGATGGTGTTGTGTATGTACGAATACGTGGACATTAATCATCTACAATATTCCCAAAGTCGTCTGCATCCGAGTATCTGCTAGCCAAGTCCTGTATAGCCTCTGCGGCGAAGTGAGTCGCCAAGTAATGTATGTCTAACTTGAGCGCAAAGTCTTACTGCATCGTTCTCTTTGCTCACGCGGTCGTGAACGCCTGAGCCTGTATGTTGTACAAACGTGCATATTCCCCTCCCTTTGACAACAAATCCGCATGGGCGCCAGTCTCGACGATAGCCCCTTCTTTGATGCAACTAGAGCAAAAAAAGGACATCGCCAACGTCAGTGCTCGTAGTGATGCGAACCACATGGCCAGTGAGTCAGGGATGGACAGGAAGACATACATGATCAAATCCGCGTACTTCGTCAAGTGTCCAAACCGATGCGTAACCAAGATCATCGTTCGACCTTTTCTTTCCTGTCGGAGGTTGGAAAAGAGTCGGTATTCAGCCTCGGGGTCAAGGGCAGAGCTGGGTTCGTCCACTGTGACGAGCTTAATGGGAGAGGTGAAGAGGCGCATGAACGTGCGGGCACTGCAGGTCGTAGTAAGTGAAACATCGTCCTGACACCAGAAAATGACGGCGGTCAGACGTACGCAACGAGCTTTTGTTTTTCGCCTCCTGTTGAACGGCAAGTTGAACATGGACGAGTAATCGATCGTGGAGTCAACTCACCTGAAACACTAGCTGGTTTCTGCAAGTTCTTTTGTATCTTTTCCAGCTCTTCGTTTCCCTGACCCCCATAGCTGAGATAGGCGGTCGTGACGGGCTCCAATACCGTATCATATCCATTCGAGAAACCCTTTACAATGGTGTCTGCACCGGCAGCTGACATGGCCTCCCCGATTTTTTGCTGGTCATCCGTTGCATCCGACGAGCCAAGTTTGATGTTTTCTTCTACAGACAGAGGAAACAATTGATGCTCTTGAGTGAGCATCGCAATGCCCTTCCGTAGCTCAGCCATGCTGTACTCTTCGATCGGTATTCCGTCTATCAGCACGCTACCCGAAGTGGGTTCGTAAAATCGGCTCAGTAATTTGATGATGGTCGATTTTCCACTTCCGTTGGTGCCAACAATGACAACAAGCTGTCCCGGTTGGATCGTGAACGAAACACCAGAGAGGGATGCACGTTCAGATTTGCTATTGGGATAAGAGAATGATACGTCTCTGGTCGACAAATGTGATTTTTCATACAGGGTGTCGTAGATGTCATCCACCTACCGAAATTCGATGGCCATTCCTCTACTAGCCTCGTATCCTGGACGCGGGAACGGTGTTTCACCGTCTCTCATCTTATTCTTGGTGTCGAGTGCAGAATAGACGTTCCTCATACGTGAGAAACAACTTGGCCAAAGGTCGATATCCCATCCAATAGATGTTAGGGTATAGGACAAGGAACTCGAGGCTTGGTCCAGGATAGCGAGCTGGGTCAAGGACAGCCTGGAAGGACGAGTGAGTGCCAGGAAAGCGAAATAAAGCTAACTGGTGGTAAGTATTGCACGGATGACGGCGGAAAGTGAACACACTGTGGGAGCATCGGAACAAAGGGTTCTAACGATATCCGCTAATTTTTCGCGGCCCTGTTCGTACAACCATTCGGGTGCGGTGTCAGGGGTATCTCCGAGGCCATCTTTTGCGTCGCGATACTCTTGTGTGTCAAGAGATCATATCAGTTGTGAGCGAGTTGCCAAAGCTGGAGAGCTACCATTTAACAAATGGTCACTTATACCTCCTGCAATGACCTCCTGTTTCAGATCATCCTCGACAAACTTTTCCAAGGCAGACTTGCGTATGTAGTGCTTGTTTGTCGCGTCGACCAAATAGGCTAATCCCACGATGTAATTTTGCCAATCAGAGCAGGAATTTTAATTCACATCAAGTTTCATACCTTTTGTCCAGAGGCTACTTGATATGAAGTGTCCCATACAAATGGGAAGCATGCAAATTGCGAGGAAAATAGGACCTCCATCACTAAGGCTAGTCCCAATGACATGTGCGAAGAGACGGAGGTGCAAAATGAAGGACAACGCATCCATCATTATAGAGATTCCCCGCTCCAAGCATCGGTATACATCATCAGTGTCAAAGTTGGAGGTGGCATTATCTAGGTGAACGTGAGCTACAGAACGACTCTGGATGATGGAACAGACACCAACCCTGGGAAGTTGGCAGATCAAAAGCCAACCTGGCTAAAATTGTCCCAGTTCGTATCCCGCGTATTTTAAATCAGAGGAATTCCAGCTCACCGGAGAAAACGCGAGCCTCGTATGTGTATTTGATGCGTGAAGAATATGCCTGTTTGTTTTGCTGCCTGTCGAATAAGAATCGGATGAGAAGTCATATTCACAGACGATTTCATGAACTCACGATAACCATCTCATGTAGGCGCTCAATACAGAGCAGATGACTCTGGATATCACTGCCATGTACAGATCAAAGGACGTTTGAGTGTCAGCGAAGCCACTCGTAATCTTCTTTTCGATCTGATAACACCATTTAGAACTGAACTCGGAGAGCTTGGTGCACTTACAAAGAACAACAAGGTGTTAGAGAAGTAGAGCGAGAGTGGTGCCTCGATGGCAAACCAAAGCTGTGCCAAAAGTCTGAGCGCAAACAAACGAGGACTGATGGTGTACACATCATAGAGGGCACGGCGAAGCAGCGGAAGAGTTGAGGAGATGTTCTCCCATCGGAAGTTGAACAAGGAAAAATGTGAATCTTTCACGACCAGGACGCGCCATATACCAAGCCTAAGTTCTTCAAAGGACACCTTGGCGTCAGTTGGAGTACCCGGAGCCGCGGTCGGAGGGGTGGGCGACCATAGTTTGCTAAACAGCACCGTGATTAGTCCCGACATTGTGTATGGAGCTCCGTGAAGCTGTGGTTGGCTTATATACAAACAAGATGCCGGTGACTCACTTGCCGCGTAACGTTAACGCCCAGGCGTCTAACGCGATGGCGATGCTGAGGAGCAGAGCGAGCCATAATGCGGTGTGTGTTTTGGGGTTCTGGTCCAGACAATGCTGTGGTGACTCGCGACGGCCGGGTGGCAGACCCGGCCCGTTTATGTCATTGCAAAGTGATTATATTCCGTAACTCTGTGACGCGACACCCACGGATCACCCAGAACACTGCCACAAGATGACTAGTAAGCAGCCCGGTTTCTCTTTGATTTGCCGGGTCCCGGCTCGCGATAGCTAACAACCTTTCCGAACGTGTCCGCCATTCCCCACGTTCCGCTCCTCAGGCAAGACAGCTGCACGATCTGGCTGTGGTCCACGAACAGGTTCACGTCGACCCCAAACTCCCGAACGTACCAGTTAAATACCTTTGGGTCAGCGGCCTCGAACATCACACGCTCCATCGGGAGCTCCTTGAGGATCGCCTGGATAACGTCCGTGCGCGGCGTCCGCACGTTCTCCGTGATCCCCTCGCTCTCGATCATGATACGCTCCACCCCAGCATCCAAGTATCTCTTTCCGAGGCTCACGATTTTAGACGGGTCACTCGTGCCCGTCGATTCCAACAGCGCAACATCCGTGTCTCCACCAGCGCCAAACTGTATTCCGAGTTCCGGTTTGGGTGTCAACCCATGACTCTGCACCTTTTCGATCAGTCGCAACCAGTCGTCTGGCGGGAAGGAGAGAAAGCCCGCCGAGAGCTCTACCACGTCGAACCTGTGGGGAAACGGTGGTCTGTATCCTGTCGTTCGTCTCGGGTTGGACGAGCATCACGACGTGCTTACTGACCCCATGTCTTTGCATTTCTTCAGGTACCGGTCAACAATGGTTGTAACGTTTGCGTGTGTCAAGATATGTTCCATCCATCCACCCTGAAAGCAGACCAGTGCCAGTGCGTATGAGCGCATCCCTCAGTGAAAATCACTTTGGACGTACGGTCGAGACATAAACACCGTACTCGTGCGCGAGCTCTATCATCTCGACCACAACGCGCTCGGGAAAGAGTGCAAACGAACCCCCCGCGAACTTGAACCCGTCGATGTGGTAGCTCATTGTCTCCAGAAGGTCCTGGAGGTGTCGCTTCCCGTAAGCTGCATAATACGGACCGCGTATTTCAGTCACTCCGAGCTTGCGAGGCTTTTGCGTGCGTGGGTTCGACCGGATGAAGCCGAACCCTGTTTCTTGATCCTGGATGAGCGTCTGCGGTTGCGAAGCTTGTGTACGAAGGCTGGTCGACATCAATCTTACCCCGTTCGGCGAGTTAAAGCCAACACGGCTGCAGAGCAGACGCATCGACTGAGTGAGAGGACGCAATACTGTAGACATCGCTCTGGGCGGTGGTGGACTAAAGTCAGAGTCAGCTGGTTGGAGAATAGTGACGTCAATGCCCCTAGGAGGAATCCGAGCTCGTGCCCGACTCGTCTAGACCTCTCAAGTTCTCCCGATCTCTCAAGTTCACAAAGTTATTCCAAGGGAAGGTTTGATACGTTGCTTCGTGTGTGCGTAGTGTAAGGCACAATGCCCACTACATTTAGAAGGGCGGCTGCTCTCGCCTTTATGAGTGCTGGCACCACGAGTGGTCCGTGAATGTGGTACACGAGGCATGCGAAAGAACAGCGCAGGCACCCAATGCAGTCGAAAACCAAGCATCTATTACGATCACACTAAACGTCCGATAGACCCAATCGTTTTCTACACCCGTCGCCCACCGTTCATTCGACTATACCACAGTCCGTGATTTGCACCCTGGACGTCGGGTTACCGCCACCCGAGCCCTTGGACTCGATCGTTCTGACGACATTCATACCCTCGACGACTTCGCCGAAAACGACATGTTTGCCATCGAGCCAAGACGTGACAGCCGTCGTGATGAAGAACTGGGCCACGCGTAAAGACGAATTAGCACTCCTTGCGTCTGGTAGGAAGGAAGATGGGCCGTGGCTTACCTGTGACCCGTTCGTGTTGGGACCCGCGTTCGCCATCGATAACAAACCTGCCCTGTTATGTTTGTGGGCAAAGTTTTCGTCTACACGTGAGAAGGCGAGAAACGGTAAGCGACGGGGACAAGGATTGTTCTGTCAGCCGATTGAAAGGCCAGAGACATTGAAGTGTAAATGGTCACCCACCATCAAAGTGCCTGCCATATACCGACACACCTCCAGTTCCGTCGTGTCTAGTGAAGTCGCCTCCTTGGATCATGAACTGCACGCGCACAAGCACCCTTCGGTATCGTGTCATAAGGGCTATACGCGACCACAGACCTCTGGGATGATACGGTGGAACGAGCTTCCCTTGTACCCGAGCTTCTTTCCATCCTTGTCCATGCCTACAGCCAAGTCGCGGAAGTTGCGAGCTGTGAGCGGGACGGTGTCGTCATAGAGCTTAAATACGATACGTCCCGCCGGTTTGGAGGCTACTGAGACGTCAAACTATGAGTGTGCATAGTCACACTCTCAGACGCGCTATACAAGAGAAGTAGGACGTACAAAGACGTTTGCTCTGTCAGGTTGGCTGAGCAACGCGTCTCCCACCCGAGAATGAAATACACACCTGGCAGCAGAAGACGTAGCGGCAGCAACGGTCGACGCGGTGGAAGACACAAACCTACGGAAGATGAACGACATGAATGATGGGGACGAGTCAGTCTAGTGAGAGGTCTCTGTAAAGAGGATGGCAAGAGAAGAAAAGTTAGTACTACGTGATACATGGTGTTTGGCCACCGCACAAACAGTTCTACAATACCAGTGACCACACCCGTTACTTGAGAGCGGTACAAAGACGACTCGAACCTCGACAGTCAAGACCACCGATCAGATAACAGGACACGAACAACGTGATTTGGTGCTCTGCAGTTTTCGAATTCGTATAGCAAAGTACTCAGGACCAATCCAGTCATCTACCGTCATTTTTTCAAGTCTAGTGTCATCTCAAAGTCCACCGTGGACTTGGATGCACGAGACCATGATATCCTTCGCATTAAGACAGTGCGTCACAATATGCTATGGGTCTAGGGTAATGAGGTATACCAACGAATCCCGAGTATCACCGTTGCGGAATAGCTCATTGGTCCTTCCCGTTCACCATTATACTGATTGCAGAAACTGATGTTGGGAAACGAGACATCGGATTGGCCCTCATTGCAATATTAAGATAAATCTAACTATTTTGATCACCTATGGCCTCCCGCTCAGCTCCCTTTAGGTAAGGGTATATCACCCAATGGACTAAGGGACCGTGAAGGCTTCACCGTCAGAACACTCAAAGAATTCTAGATTTCAGATCGAGAGCGAAAACTCACCTTCAGATGTGTCCAGAGACGGAGGGCACAGCAGTGCTGGCAGAAGATGTAGGAACCAACCCGATCGATGATGTAGGGATCCTGGTGCCCTTTTGGACACCACGGGCCATGACAATGGCGCCCTTCTTGCCACCCTCTCCACCTTTCTCGCCCTTGAGGCCCTTGATAGCATTTCCGACGACGCCGGAGTCACCCGGACCAGAGGGCGTAGACGCTGGGGCTGGGACATCTAGATCACCCACGTCAACTACGTTGGGGAACCGACGAGCAGCGAGACTAGGGGTTTGTGTTGGGAGAGTGGTTTGCGATGGGGTGGAGACGTTCGGACGGATGGAAACACTGGAGACAGTGGGGAGGGCGGCAGCAGCAGCGAACCCGAGGTATGCGAAAGCAACGAGCGACAAGGAGAAGCGCATGGTGAATGAGTATAACAACGAGCAGAGAGGAAAGAGCGGTGCGATTTGGAGACACTGGAGAAAAAGGAGGGAAGGAACTGAGGTTCAATGGACGGGTAGGTCGCCCTTTTATACATTTTTCAGTGGAGCAAGTGGAGCTCGCATATGTTAAAGAAACGCGTGACAGGAGTCGCGTCGCTTGCCGGGATGAAGACAAACACGCACTTATACATACCACAATGGAGTAACGAGACGGAGTACCTATGCATTCGTACTCTCCACGAGCGACACCGTCCGCGTAACTCAAACTATCAACCGAATGGCTAGCACTATGCACGGGACGACATGTTCCATATCCTCATCGGCTGTGAGCGAATGAAGACATGGAAAATATCCGTACAATGTACAAATTTACTCGTCACGCACACATTCAGTTGAGTGGACTGTAACCGAACCGCTGACAGCAGCTCCAAAACTTTCCTGTACCTCGGCTCTACGAAGCGCGAAAAAAATTCCATGACTTAACTCAAACTACCATGCACGGAGCCTGCTCCTGCGTCTCCACCTGAGCGGCAGCCCCTGGAAAGAGTTTAGCAAAAAGCCAAAGGACTACCTTCTTCTCGCTATATCTCTTTCCTTGAAGTCTGGGCTCCATGAGTTATTGGTCGAAGCCTATTCTTTTGATGAAACTTAAGCTGACTCCCAGCCCATTCAATTGGAGATCGACTATTCATCAACCTATGCACCACGGCAATAAATTTGGCGATGGGTCTGTTTAAAGCGCACGCCAATGTGTCGTCGGGTCTGCATAAATCAAGAGTGAAGCGCCACATCCGCAGCAGAGCCGCTATGGTGGTCGGTTACTGCGCGGCCACGAGTCTACACCTGCCAGATCCACCTACAGTATCAGGGCTTCACCTGCGATGCCAGGGGGCACCGCGAGTTAGTTGAAACATGTATAGATATGTTGGCCATCTCATCATGCGTGTTACGATGATGCACTGTCAATAAAGTAACGACAAATCCGAACGCCATGGCATACTAGGGAAGCTTAGATGAATAGCCCCGGGCCAACAATCTGTTGCGTATAAAATGAAGGTGCTGCGACTCAATATTGCAAACACATGCTTGGCTATGATTGAAGTCGCTGTTGCAACGCACGGACGAATAAACTCTCTAGACTCACCAGAAACGCTAATATAGTCCGATGCCATGTATGTGAGAGAGAGTTGGATAACTCAGCAGTAAAAGCGAGACGACCAAGTACTGGCGGGACCCCTGAGGGATATCGATGATTATGTAATGTAAATTAACATTTTGCTTCTGGTCTTTTGCCAGGGCCCAGAAGGTGTCGAGGATGGTTTCACGTTCGTTGCTTTCAAGTCGGATTGGCGCGCCGTCAAGGCTTGCCAGACGACCAGCTCGTCAACACATCCGATTACTGGCTTCCGCACCACCCTCAAAACAGCCAGAACCAGTGGTTACACCATCGGGCAAGGCACAGTCATGGCTAACACCCAGAGTCAAGGCAAATCCAGTCCTATATGCCGTCTTCCTTGGCCTTGCGCGTGCTCTTGGGTACGCCTCGTCCAAACAACTCGCGAACAGACGCGCGTTGCACATGTACAACACCTTGTGCGCGATGCGCGCAGACCAAGAAGCTGATTTTTGGAGAAAAGGTATTGCTACCCATTTTTGTTTTTTTTTTGACTGCTTTTACTCATGCCTTACGAAACGTTCTCCCAAGAATGTGCACTCCCTCCTACCTTCCAGTCTTGGTTTACCGTTACCAATATGCATATATGGCTCCTCACCGTCCGTTTACGGGCCCTGCCTGCACCCCATGGATTGAACCACATACAAGGGTTGATCGATCACTTCTTCCAAGATGTCGAAGAGCGCGTCCGTGCCGTGCTTCAGCCTGGCATTCTTCCACCCCGTTCGATATCCGATACACCCCTCGCACCATCCGCGTCTTCTGTCAGCAAACACCGAGCAGAACTCGATAAATACGTCTCCCCGTATCCTAACACTACCTTTTATACCTTCCCTTCCCCCGTTCCGCCACCTGACACGTTTCAATCCCCTGCTGCGTATGCCAAAGCAGAGAAAAGAGCGAGAGCACCGGAAAGACTCGTAACGAGGCAGATGAAGATATTCAAGGAACAGTGGGCAGGTCTGGGAATGAGTATGGACTTGGGGCTTGTAAAAGGGGACGTAGAGATGGCAGCCGCAGTCTGGAGAAACCTATTGGGCGGAAGAGGAGCGAGGGGGATTACCCTGGCCGGGGTGGATCCAAACCCCAGCTCGAGCATGGCCCGAAACACAAATAAACCACAGTTCAGACGTTCTGTGAACCTTGTGGGAGGTCTCGTGGAGAATGTGGAGAGTATTGATGTTGTTGAGGAGGAGGCCAAAGATGACATGAGTGGTGTCTACGACTTTGGTGCGAACGAGAGCGATCGGTGAGATCTTATGATGTAACTCTTGAGTTGCTCGTTACTCAATGACGACAGGTACATTGCTTACCCCGAGCTCATGGAAACGCTTGTTGTTTACCTCAGACGTGAGACGCAGCGACTCGAGCGGAATCCCGATGATACCATTCTTGGGCCACGGGTGGTGGGTAAGGAGGGCGAGGGAGTGAAGAAGTTGATGTGGGGAAAGGTGAGAGCTTAGAGTGCTTTACGCAGTGCGTGGTGGCTTGTACTCTCTTGATCTACCGTGACAATTCACTATCTTTATTGCAAAACCAGAACATACCTTTACTGCGTCCATATTGTAATATACTGATGTTTTCATTGTCATAGAAGAACGCATCAGCTCATTCTTATGCGGCCAGTGACAGCTTGCGATTGGCAACTCTGAGCACGCTTTTTGACCAACACACCTTGATGTGGCCGTAAAATGCATGCCTAAGTAGTCAACACTTAACCCATATGCATATGCACGTGAAGAATTAGGCGGCCCGAACATGCCTTGTGACTCTTATCTACACAAGATCATGAAATCGTTCCCACCCTCGCTTTGCACGAACGATGTCGGAACCGTTGAGACCTCTGCGCGCCACGGTCAATTGCGACATGGGAGAGGTGACGTTGATATATAATCTAGTGTGATTTCTGACTGACTCGGAAGCGTTCGGTCCAGGGTTTCTCTCTATACACGGTCGTACGTAGCGGGCGCGATGATCGTATCATGGACATCATTTGATTTAATTGACGCCCGGACACAGGGTGATGATGAGAACCTTATGAAGACCATCCACTTGGCCAATGTTGCTTGTGGATTTCACGCGTCGTAAGGATGAAAATTGATCATTGGGTGTCGCAACATTGATTTGATCATCTCAAGTGACTTTTCGGTCATGAATAAGACCGTGGCTCTTGCCAAGGATAATAACGTCCTCGTCGGTGCCCACCCTTCCCTTCCCGATCTGCAAGGTTTCGGGCGACGCGAGATGGCTATCGAACCAGTGAGACGACATGTTCTACTGCCGTCGACCGAGTTGATCTCCCGCTCCAGGACGAACTCGCATCTTGCTTCATATACCAAGTCGGCGCCTTGGACGGCTTCCTGAAGCGTCACGGACTCCGCCTTAACCACGTCCGTATTCTGGTGCTCGGAAATGCTGACAGACCTCTTATTTTTCGCATTTTTGTAGATCAAGCCACATGGTGCTGTATATGGGCAGACCGCACGCGACATTAACCTCGCTCGTGCCGTCGTTGGCGTAGCAAAGGTTTTCAACGGCAGTGCGGCCCGGCCCGACAAAGCTGTCGCCTTCATGGGTCTTCCGGGCACTGCGCACCAGCAGGCAGCAGAGGAGTTGGGTGTGCCGTTCATCGCGGGTAAAGCTTTCTACTTCTCTTCGCTCACACATAACTCCATCCCTCCATATCGTCCCGCGTATCGCTGATCGTAAACGGAACAGAGTGGTTTGCGGACCTCGACTATGGCGACGATGGAAAGCTGTTAATCACCAGGTACACCTCTACGTATTCTGACTCTATTTGTACTGACTTGTTCTACGCACGACGTGTTTGTACGGCGCCGATCATAGGAAGCACGAACCTAATCCTGCCCTAATCGGACTGCTCCCACAACGAGTAAGTTTCTCTCGAGGACGGAATTGTTGATTGACGCCATAACATTGCCATAAGCTCAAAAGTCTGCTCGACTACCACGTGGTGACGACCATGAGCGGCAAACTCATACCTATCGATCCAAAAGTCACCGAGGTGTCGATCTGTTGTCACTCTGATACACCCGTACGTGCCGACAGTCATCACGCTCGTTCGTGGACCACACTTGACATACACTATGTCATAGAATGCCGCTGAGATTGCCGCAGTAGTCAAGACTTTTGTAGATCAAAGTAACAAAGCGGCCGGGTATGTTGACGTGTAGGAATAGCAATCCGTTTATAGGCCATCGGGAGGTTTATACATTGTATGCACTCATGTCACATTTACCAACATTTTATGAGTCAAGTAAAGCCCAATCTCCAGAGTCCCTCGGTCCCCCTACGGCGTCCGATCTTATAGCTTCGTCCCCAATCGCTGTCTTCAGCCCGCTCACGCCACGTGCGTGCCCACCTGTTCACCCTCAAACGCTGATAAATACCGACCAAGACACTGGGTGGTCGCAGTCCTGAGCGTCCAGGTCATCATGAGACCAAGGTCTGTGAACCTCATGGAGAGAATCGCGTCGGACTGTGGGTTATCCTTTACCGTCCTGATATGGGCTGTTGGGAACCGAGGACTGTACCAAGTCTGACCGAAACATTGAGATTTGAGTTGCATTGACGACGCAATGCTAGGTACTAGGTTCCTTTCCGAGAGTCCGATTCGACAATTTAAAGGTCCGGAAATTAATACGCCCGCTTAGCTCAGTGGTAGAGCGCGTCACTTGTATGACTGAATATGATGAGGTCGGTTGTTCAATCCAGCCAGTGGGCAATCCTTTTTTTTTGTGTGTTTTTGAGATCGCTGATCTACACGATTGCCAACATGGCAACCACTGGCTCCTGTCCCCGAAGCGCAGAACGAGGAGTGGGCCATACGCTTTCCAGGTAAGCCTAGACGTCTCCAGTAAAACCCCCCAAAATACCTGGTGATGATGGCGCACTTCTAGCCACGTCCCATCCGAGCTTTACCATCCATTGGTCTTGTAGTTTGCTGCAGCAGACGCCATATGGGGGGGCTGTTGGAATTTATTCCGTATATAGTATTTAGCTTACATAAGCAGACTTACATCGCACCATTTACCTTTAGTTTACTTCTAGTTTACTTCAGTGACTTATTGAGTATTCTACAGGGGCTTCCTCTGGTGAGACATCTTAGTCTCCAGATTGGATGTAGAGTTTGCTGAATCACAAATCTTGGTTTGCAGAGCCACTTCCCCACATGTAATGTGGAAGTTAAGTAGTATTGCACCTTTTGATGAGACTATCATCTGGGATCATGAATAGTCAGACCAATCATCATGGATGGAGCTGAAGCTACCCATTACCAAGTTGAACCATACTCTTTTCAGAGGTAGAGCTCATGTTATCACTCTGATAGTTTTCAGTGTTCATAAGGTTGACAGGCAGATGCAAGTTTACTCCACCCCATCAGGGTATGTATGCACTGCCATTTTCATGTTTCACAGGGAAAAGGTTTGCAGACATATGTGCCTCTTGCTGATGTTCTTTTCCAGCCCATACAGTGGCAAATACCATGCCAAAAACATAGTATGGGGACATAGATTTCACAGAAGATAAAATATGTACTAGAGTAGGATTATGGAGGAAAGGGTGAAGTCAACTTGTGACATCCCTGAGGGGTCCCAGGGTGATCTCCACCTTCTTTCCATTGATTCAAGGGGGACAAGTGTTAGGAAGTGTAGGAAATGGCAGGTTCTCATATTGTGTATGGGTTTGCTGCTCACCATCATAGTTGATCATAGATATTGAATGTACTAGTGCTATGTAGGGTGACTCAGGTTACAGTAGCAACTTTGAAATGAAGTTCTTCATTTGTGTGCCTGCCTCGTGCTGGTGGAGGTGGAAAAGCTACACTAGTGTCACATATATGAGATGATAAGAATCAGGTCAATATAAGAAATAAGACTTTCCCCATATTTTTGCCTTGCCCTCCCTTCAAGTTGGTCTATAGGAGGCATAAGAAGTTAAAACATGAAGAGGCTGGTAACTTTCTACATCACTGTTATGCTAGCCACAGCTACTTGTGGAGACCAACAATCTTTACTTGGCCCCTCCCATGATGTGATGGATACTTGACTATCAAAATATCTAACCTAACCCTTCTCACATGCAGAATATGTATGTTGTCTAGAGGATGAATCTGCTGTATTTGACATTGCCATTCTTGGGATGCCATTCAATACTGGTACCAGTTACTGTCTTGGAGCATGCTTTGGACCATATGTGATCTGCTCAGGTAGCAAATGCCAAGATGCTTCCCAAGGTTATACCTTGGCATGGGGGAGCAACCCTTATGTGCAAGGTTTGAAAATTCTTGATTGCAGAGATGTATGTCTTTAGACTTTCAAATTGGACAGAGCTGTCACAGACTCCACTAAAGCGTACTCATTTTTACCTTCACTACATTCATTTTAGACTTCACTTCAACTTCTACTTTTCAGACGTCACATGACCAAGGTCTAGATCCTAGCACTTGCCCACCTTATTTCCCTTATCTATTCTCATATTAATCTCCGTTCGCTTCTACTTCACACATTCATTTCCGTCTCTTCTCTTCTCTTCCTTTTGATCGCTGTTTACTTTACTCTCATGCTGTCACCCTAATATGTACATCTGTTCCCTTCTTATCTTACGGTACCTTGGTCTGTGCGCAGACATTCATAATATATAAGGCTGGTGTAATTGGCTGAACTCCTCAGTCG
>JBBPJN010000284.1:0-17470 GCA_038088755.1 Boletus aff. separans
ACTGTCAAAGGCCGCAGACTTACACATTTCTTTATCCATTAACCAAAACGCCAGGGTCTTGTCGCCAACAAGAGCTTGATCATGACTTTCGGCATATGCTACGCTCTTCTCTCCATATCTACGATTTGTCAACGTATGGACGATATTGCTCATATCCCAGTTATCGTCAGACGTATGTTTGAGGAGTTTGATCCACATGTCTGGAATGGCCATCGATAAACGATAATCAAACCCAATACCGCCTTGGCAGACGGGAACACAGAGCAACGGCATGCCAGAAACGTCCTCTGCAATGGTGACAACAAAGGGGTAGAGTGCATGCAAAAAGTCGTTCGCCTGTATTCTGTCACTAACTTGCACGGGTTCCGCGGAGATGCACTCACCAACATGAGGTAAACAATTGCCTCGTCGTCCGCACCAGAACCAAAATACTCGTGGTATCCGCCAGAGAAGCCGGTCCCGATACCGTGGTGTAAATACATCATGCTAGTGACCCCATCGAATCGGAACCCATCGAATTGGTACTCCTCCATGTAGAAGCGCAGGTTACTGAGCAAAAACCGGAGAACTTCATGTGAGCTATAGTTGAACAACCTGCTGTCCCAAAGTTCGTGCCGACCCCTGCTTCCTTCGTGGAAGTAAAGATGATCGGTACCATCAAAGGTATTCAATCCATCTAGGACGTTCTTCGATGCATGGGAATGCACAACGTCAAGGAGGACGATGATACCCATTCCATGGGCAGTGTCAATGAGTTCTCGAAGCTCTTCGGGTGTGCCGTATCGAGAGCTTGCGGCAAAGAAGCTAGTAACCTGGTATCCAAATGCTAGGAAGCCATTACCCATCGACCCTCGAGGAGACAGAAATGTGAGCCTACATGCATAATAGGGATGCTCCATAATCGCCATCAGTTGGATGGTGTTGTACCCAAGTTTTTGGATCCGAGGGAGGACATCTTTTGTAAATTCTTTGTATGTTCCTACCCGGCATTCTGATGTGGAAATGCCAACATGGGCCTCATATACTCTGACAGACTGTGGCTGTGGAGGGTGGAGATGTTTAAACTGGTAGCGCTCTGATGCAGGCGGGTTCCAAAACCGAGGCTCGAACGTCGGCGAATATGACATGTCTTGGGTGACCCGGTGTATCCAGGCGGGCGATCTTTCGATTCGAATACCAGTGGGCAGGATCATGGATATCTAGTTCGACGGAGCATTCCTCAGTGCTGAGAACCGGGCTTAGGGTCGAACTCACCTTCACTTTGGAATCGTGAGGTAAAGCGGGTTCTCCAGGGGCTTTGGGAGGAACGGTAATCTCCCATACCCCATATTGATTCTTCGACATTGGATGAGACAGCCTGTTCCATTGATCTGCATAACGTTTCAGCATGAAACGTGAGTGCAAACAGAGAAATAGAACAAACTGAAGTCCCCAATCAAGTTGGCCTCTCGGGCGTTCGGTGCCCACTCTCGATACACTATGGTACCATCCGCCTTGACCGTAAAGCCCATCACCTCATAGCCTTTTGTAAATTTTTCGTAGCCTCCTTCATGATCGAAGATGACATCCTTCCACTGTTGGAATTTCTGGTGGCGGCGCTCGATGGCGGGAAGGAACGGCTCCAGATATCCATCGAGCCGGAGGATGTCTTGCAAGTTGAACTGGGTCGACTTCTCGGACATCATGGCAGGTCGGAGAGATAAGAAAAAGTACCGAGCACTCTTACTTGCTGCCGTTCGTCTCTATGAACGCTACTTACATATAAGTTATTAACATATCAGTTCGCGTTATGTCTATCCCAAATAGGAAAGGTTCCCTCTCGGAGACATTCAGGAGCGCGTACGAACAGCAACGACTGTCATCGGATCCACCCTTGTCGCATCCCATAAGCAATGACATCCCTTGCAGACTTGGGTCCACTCGATGGCGCAACGTTTTTTCGACGGCCTTTCTGTCCTTTGCGCGCAGGTGCAATGCAATCGCCCAGCAGCCTCTCCATCTCCGCGAGGCAATCACAACACTCTCGTTCATCGTACCCTGTCGGTGACACCACCCGAGTCTCTCCCCCGGTCTGCCTCTTCCCATCTGGAAGTTTCAAACGTTTTCCATGCAGCAACTTGGTGACCAAGTAGTGCAACCACTATGATCAGAAATGGATGAGTCATGGAGAGGGACATGATGCATGAATCTTTACCATAACGTTCGTCAAGGGATGAAAAGATTTCCAGGCACCACCGATAAGATTCCTCATCATCCTGTAAATGTCATACTGGTAGTCGCCTACACGTGAGCATCAGCAGCTGCATCATGATTAAATCGCGATGCTAGTTCACCTTCCCCTTCAAATATTTCTTCATCAAAAGGTGTCCAGTAAATCTTGGAACCTTGGGCATCCGCAGCACTCATTCTGGACAAGCCCAGGTCGATGATGGTAACCTTCACACCGAAGCGAGGGTCATCCATAGCTACCCGTGACACAGGACATTTACTCGTTGTCTTCTTGACAGGGATACTCTTCACAAGAATTTGACCCCAGTGGAGATCACGATGCTTTCGCAAATCCATCAGGTTCAACTTTAAGAAACCTCAACCTCAATCTGCTTGCGCACCTCAAAATTTACCAAGCTCTCGGCTTGTTCGAGAGCCCTTGCCACTTGCCAAAATATACCACATGCTTGATGCCAGCCAGATTTTGAAACGTTCTTGAACGCAAAGGATTCCAAGTCCGGTCCTCCGTTTGGTAGTATAATGATGGTATAGACCTGCGTCAACCCAAATGTATCTACATTCATAAATGCTTAACGATAATGTAGGGATCAGAAGTCATTTGTAGCTTACCCGGCCGTATACTTTCAGAGCCTTTCTTCTCGTTGTATTCGTCCCACAGATCTAAGAGGAGAGACGGATACTTCCCCCTCACCACATACGTTTTCAGCAATTTGACGAATTTGTCGCAAATCTCTCCAATTTCTCTCGTTACAATTATTTCTTTCAAGACGTCCTTGGCATCACTAGGTGGCGGTATTTCATCCGTTTCCGGGTGCGTTGACTCTTCTTCGAACCGAATTGGTATGATTTTGAGTACCACATCTCCGATGCCAAATACTTCAGAATACGATGCTTCTCCAATCTTGCGAAATCTCACATCTTCATCTTCTGCAGAAGACTGGACGATTGGATCGAATGGAAATGTCTCAATGAATGCAGAGAACTCGTATGGAGAAGTCTGCGCGCATTCGTTTAACAGAGGTACGAGATATTCCGGTTGTGCAGGTGTTAGGTCACCGGTTGCTAAGGCATCGGAAAGGTTTAATTGCGCAAGATCGAACGAAAGGTCCGCCTCTGTCGGGGTTGAAGGTGTAGGAGGCGGGCGACGAAATATGGAGCGACTTGAACTACCACGGATTGGTGTGAGTTGCCTCGGTTTCGCATGAGGAATGGGAGGAGCGAGAAAGGATGGGACGGCTGTTGGACCAGGTCGAAAAGAAGGGGCTAGCAGCGTAGGTGTCCTTGGAGGGGTCAGAGTAAGTGGGGGTGGGCTCGGAGGTTTGGGGGGAACCTTGGCTTTTCGGCGTGGTGTAGGTGGAATCACCACCTCTATACGCAGCGGCTTTGAACTCGACTGGGACGTTGTAAGAGGAGCAACTGGTTGCTTGCGTACACTGCCACCGCTTTTCTCGTTCGCTTCGGACTCGTCAGACGAAATGACGACGGCACGAGGTCTGCGATTCAACCGCTTGGTGACTGGTTGACGTGAAAGCACCTCCAAATCACTGTCATCACTGATTGCAATTGGTGGAGGGCTGGGTGGCGACATTCTGGAAACATTTTTACTCTTTCCAGTTGCGGTGCGAACCTGGTTTGGCTGGATTTCTGTGTGGGAGACGCGACGTTCTTGTTTCAACATGTTTCCGTCCTCGTCGATAACAATGATGTCAACGGCGATAACTGGTACATGTGGCTTCATGCTGGTGCGCGCATGTTTGATGGTGGATGCTGTGGATTTACCCTTGGTCCTAGAGGGCGACTGTACATTTGACGAGGTACCGTTGGGGCGGAGAGGGGTAAGAGGCTGACGTATGTGGGTGCTTGATTCTATCCTGGACCGTCTTCGTTTCATGGCAGCGTCCCGCGTTGCCCTGTTTTGAGCCAACGGCGAACCACTTGGGGAGCGGCTTGAACCTTGAAGTTTGCGACGTGCTATGTAAGGCTTTGTGGGTGAGATGATGATGGCGTTCTCCCTCTTGAGAGGTCGAGTGGGAGGAAGGGTATCTATATCTGAGGCTGATGAGTTTGCTGATCCTCGTCGATCTGACACGTTGACGATCCGCGAGCCTCGCCGGCCGTATGAATTGACTTGCTTTGTCCTTGTCCCAAGCATTTCCTGGGTGGTGTCAGTCGTCTTGTATTAACGCCGTGTTGTTGGGAGGGTATCTTTTCGTTGTGGGTATCATTCACATCAACGATAACGCGAGTTCAGAATCAACAAACCAGGCGCGTCCAAGGTCACGTGCAACGTAAGGACACCAGTGTCAGGATCACCGTCTAACTATTACTTGGCATGGCTCTTCCACAGCCACTACGGGTGTCCATAACCCCTCCTGAACTGGAGTTGATTGCATCGGAACAATTGATCGACATAGTTCCACTGATCGCAATGGAGAAAACAGCCTTTATTTCGGTTGATCGAACGCCTGCTTCCTCGTCGCTTGCTCTGATACATGACTTACAGGGTGCATACGGGCCACTGCGCCCCCCGAACAAGTGTCGTATACCGCTCTGGATGGCTATGAACTTGAAACTGAAGAAAAAGTGCCATATTGCCCCTCCTGATTGGCTTACCGTTGGTACGCAAGCGATACCTGTGCTATCCCTTATCAGTTCAACTTGGTACGTGTCTTAGAGTTCCTCCAAGACCGATTGTCGGAAGAAACTAGTGAATCGGAGTTCAGTCGCCTGCCATTTCGCTTCGCAGAGATTGCCAAGGTTATTCTGGACGTGTAAGAGTTTACGCCGTCCTACCTCGTCATTTCTTGCATCACATATGTTACGCTAGGGCGTCTGACGACGTGCAGAACGCAGAGAAGATCAGATCTCTTTTGAAGGATCTACGCGAGGCGCGCCAATCAAAAAGTCGAGATGGTCTGAGTCAAATCGATAACAGTGAACTTAGTGTATGCTTCCTTTACTGATACAATTCTCTGCGCTGAGCTCTGGGTTTCTTTAGTTGCCGAACCTGTGCTCGATGGAGATCAACGAAATCAGACCTTATTTCGTGAAAGCCATGAACGTGTTCACCCAACTGAAGGGCCAGCCCGAAGCCGTCAATAAAGATGCTGTTCACGAGGGCGATGGTGTTGCATGAGCCGTCCAGGCTATCGGGTATTTACAAGGTACCTAGCCTGCTTGTCGAAAAAGGCAGGGAAGCTGTTCTCTGAATGTAGGTCAAGCATCGCAGAAACTACACTCCTTGAAAGTCAGAGTCGAGATACATCTACCTCCGGAGCTGATGGATCCGCTCTGATAAGACGTGGAGACTCTGCTGGATATCTGACAGCTCCTTCAAGACCGTCGCTTCAGTTGACTAAAGGCGGATCAGCAGTAGAGTACACAAATTATAAAGTGCATACCTGTCCTGTATGCGGAAGCTTCCTGACCAATTCATTGAAAGATACTTTACTGATCTGCAAACCGTGCTCTGCCTCGGGGCCCTCAACAATGGGGTCAACAATTGCAGGGTTTCCGAGATCAATTTCATCTTCTCTGTTCAGCCAGTGCATCACCCACGATCTCTGCACTGATGAGACTTCGAAGAAAGCAATGACAGAGAGCGGAATGAAGAAGATAACAGTCATGACAATTCGATTGAGCTATCCAGAGCAGTGTGAGTAAAGATAATCATGGAGGATAATCGTAAGTATCATCATATCGTACCTTGGCATAATTTTTTCCCGTGAGTCCACAAAATCTGCGTATGCCATTAATACTTCACAATCAAGGTTTAGTTGACCTTACTCCAGTGGCGCGATAAAGATCTCGATAAGATTGGACGGGGCAGGATAAGCAAAGGAATCTGGAGCTCTGATCATTGAAATCGTTTTCCATGCAAAAAATGACATGTACTCGGCTTCTGCATCACCGACAACCTATGACACGATGAGTTTAGAAAAGAGACTCGATAGATGAACGGTGATATTCACCTCGGAGTAGGCAGAAGCGAAGAGTGAGATCAAGATGTTCAACAGAATCACTGCTGTGCAGAGGTTCCAACTTCACACAAATCCTGATGAGAAGAGAAAATGAATGACAGGCTTGCTACTCACAGATAATATAGCGCCAACCTAGCAGGACTGCGTGAGAGATACCTTCAAGTTAAGCAGATTTTTCTTTCGAAAGGCAATGATCTAACCTGCTTGCAAATCTTGCATAATTTGGGGATCTAGTCCAAAGGCATTGAGCAAGCAACCATGCATGCACGGATAAAGGTACTCACTGCAAGAGGCCTTGCAACAAAACATTGATAACCTGCAAGAACTTGGATGACCACGACTCACAGTGCGACATAAATTACAACTTACGGTCGATGCACCCTCTGCTTGACCATCTGCAACGTCTAAAGCATACATTGCCTGCAAGAACCCAACACCCAGGAGGCATAACAGCTAGAAGTATCACAGTAGTTAGGTTCCCTTTGTGCAATGATTAGGTCGGTGCGCACCGCAAAGAAGATACCGGACTCCTGCAGCATTCGCGATACACATATTTGCATAGTCCCTATATACCTATACCGATAGAATTAAAAGACCATCTTCGAGGCGAGGTTTCCAATTCTTACTCGAAGCCATCAAATATAGTCACGAGTTCTGCACACTTCTCAGCAGAGTGTTTAAGAGGTATAAGATGCAATCTCACTCATCCTGGATAGTGAGGGAATTGTCTCGAATTCGGTTTGCGATCATACAAACAAGCTTACCAGATGAAAGGTGCGACAAAGCTCAGGACCTGGAAACTCTTGAGCCTAAGGTCGCCAGCATGGCTTTCTGCTGCTTCCAAGCTAGCGACACGCAAGATAAATGCTAACAGAAGTAACGTGTTGGTAATGAACGCAATGACACTCCAAAACCCATATGATCGCCGGGTTGCATAGTGAATGAGTTTGTAGCCCTTTATCGGGTTAGTGAGGCGACAATTAGATGCACGACGCAAAGCGTACTCTGCGTAAATCTTTAGCATAATGAGAATCAGTAATTCGCCGCTACAAACATCCACAGAATCACCTTCAAGACAGAAGGCGAGCGCCATAATATAGAGTGCATACTCCCAGAAATCCAATGATGCATGAACTGGATTTAGTCGTTCAGTCGGCTCCCTGACTGTGCGAACAGAATATCAGCGTTTCTGTGTCAGTTAGCCTTTTCTTTCCCCCCTTCTCACCAGCTTGTGAGTAAACGCCCAAGAAAAGGAACCAAACGGCAACTCGGAATATGTTCTGATAGCTGCATGACCTCTTAGGTTAGATTAAGGGACCATAAAAACCTACTTACCGAGGTACTGACATGCGCGAGGGGTCGATATGACTCCAGAAGTCTTCGCGATGAGATTTGTGGTACGGTATGTCTAGTAATGTGTTAAAGGATGAGTGTGTCATAGCGGCTGGCTTACACTGGATTTCGTCATTTTCGTCGATAGATTGAATCAGAACACCATTCCAGAGCGAAGTCACAACTAAGGGGTATGTCAGCTTCCGCCTCGCCGTCATCTAGGGCACTAACCGTCCTGAGCCTCGCGGGAAGATAAAAAGATCGTGCTGAAAATGAAGATAATTAACGGATTTGAAGTCAGACGTAGAAATCGCACCAGTGATTATCAATGGCAACTTCAAGGGCATTAGATGCCACGCTGACTTCCCCATCGCTTTTCCTATACCTGTATCGGTTGGTGATCATTGGAATGATCCTGTCCGGTGGCGTCTGGTGCACAATTCTGCGCGCAAGGACCTCACAAGTGACAGCTTGAATAACCCTCATGAACCGATCTTATAATTTGCTAATTAAGACGCATACCACGACCAAAGTTTTCGCCATGATTGGCAGGGTTGCGTCGCGCCTCCCGAAGAAATTCTGAATGTGCTCGGAGGAGGCAGTAAGGAAGCTGAGAGAAATTCTTATGTTATTTTCACAGGTCCCGGGCGTTGGTGGTAGACCCACCGCGTCCCCAAAATCGCCAGCAGCTTCCGTATAGGATAGCATCACGCGGGGTGTGATAATTCTGTTTGCGGGATCACTGATTGTCTTTATGTCGACTTCATTTGGGAGAAGTCTCAGCGTTAGCGCGCGCAAGCGTTTGATGAGTTCTGTCAAGGCAAGCCGATTAATCCTACGTCCTAGGGAACAACTTGCAGATATGAGCCCGACGCACTTGTGATGGTATCAGGAGATGGATTCTTCCACTCGGGAGCCAGCATGCGGGCTTGTTCGTCCTCCAGGTCTTGTTCGTGAAACATTGTTGGTGTTGCGAGTTGGCAAGCGAACTCCGAGACTATTACAACGACAGTGTGGCTGTGCAAAGCAAGTCTCATCTTTATCCTGCCGACGATGCCAGTCAGTACACCATGGACAGCAACGGACACGATAATGACCGTTTGTTGGTATTTAGGCTTATCATTCATCCCTGAACGATGTCGAGGACGCCAGACAAGTGGGTAATATGTTTATCCTACCCATCAAAACCAAAATTCGTGGTCCAGCACCTGTTGGTACGCTTCGACGGCTACACCCTCAGTGCCAAGCTAAGGCGCGTTTCAGCCGATCCTGAACAAGCCGATATCATAGACGAAACGTTGGATCTTTTTCGAGCGAACTCTCTTTTCCGCAACTTTGAGATCAAGGGGCCAGGGGATCGCTTGCTCATCGTGCTTATCCTCTTTGTGTCTGACTGTCTGGCCAAGATTAGTACAGTCAAAACTGTTCCAACGCAAACCGAGGCATCCAAGATGTTGAATACTCTTTCTGTGGACAACTTCCCAATCCCTGGCGATGCCAATTTTGCGTTGAATGCTCACTATGCCAGCCCAGCAAGTCGAGCAGATGCAGGTGCGAGGCGTCAGTATACTTGCCTACCCTAACACTGACGACAAAACCATTAGATTATCTCCGCACCTACTTGACCCAGGTCCGTCAGGAACTAGCTGCTCGACTAGTGGAACGGTTATATGCAGATGGTAGCGGGAAGCCGAGCAAGTGGTGGATGGCCTTTCAGAAGAGACGATTCATGAACCGCAGCTTGGGTTCGTGAAATACTTAACCATGGAAATAGAGCGTTTCTCTGTATTCTAGAACTCCGCCGTACACTAGCGTTTCCTCTTCTCATTGGGGTTCCTCCTACCATAGCCAATTTGTGGCATGCCATCTTTGCCTCCTGATCTCCCCTTTGTTGAGCCGGCGAGTATCCCTGGTATCCAGTCTGGATCTGACCAACTCCCTACCGCAATGTCACCTTCACCTTTGTCTATGAGACCCTTGAGCATCCGTCGCTCATCACGTTCTCTCTTGCCATCTACCCGTTTTTTGGCTCGCATATATTCCAGCTGATCCTCGCGGAGAATTAGGCCCTCCCCTGATCCTGTTTTAGCAGATCCAGGCCGAGGAGCGGGTATGGAGTATTTCGTTCCACGTAACTTGTACTGAAAATTCTTTCTGAGATGTAGTTGCATGACAGGCGCGTCTGCAGCGGCGTTCGGGGAGGAAAGTGTCACCGATGCTCTCAGCAGCGTTGGATTTCCGCACGAAGGACAAAACTGCTTTGAGTTATCCTTGCATATTCTAATGGAAATTATCAACGTGTTCCAAATGCAGAAGAACCATGCTCACTTGAAGCAAGCGTGACATCTGAGTACCCAGGTTTTCACTTTTTGTATTCGTTTGCCTTCTGTGCCAACCAATGCCAGTCCCATTTGAAGCAGGACGTTCTGCATGGCAAAGTCTGCAGTCATGCACCCAGCCAAAACAGTTTCTTCATCAACCATCTGACGCCGCTTCTTTAGGTCACCGTCCGACGGTGGAAGGAGATCAAGGGCGCAAGACTTGTGCAGGGCAACATTATCAGGAGTTATCCACTCCCCCAATCCATCATCTTCATCGGTCGATGGATCATCGTAAACTGACGCTCCTGGCGTCGGTTTTGCAGCAGAATCATCATCGGGCCCTAAAAGTTGCGTTTTTAGATCATGAGGGCCGTTCTCAGGAAGTGAACTATCTGGTTGAGGTTCTATTGATAAATCCTCTGTCGCGCGGCTGAGGACTGAAATATCCTCTCCCTCGACATCCTGTGAGATCGCTGATGGTGACTGCGATGGACTCGTCGACTCTGGATCTGGACATGAAGTCACGGGAATATCCTGTGTGTCACCTGCGCAAACGGTCTCTGTAGTAGACTGCGGTGCATCCCCGTCATTGGTGTTCTTCGATTGAGTCTATAAATATGATCAGCACCTTTCTGAAACACATCAAAAGAGTCAGCTTACCTCTTGCCTTTGTTTTTCCAGAGTTGCATTCTCTTCAAGATGTAGTGTATGAGTAAGGGCGAGCACGCATAAATCAGCGTGGGACAAGACGGCATAGTCACCCGTTTTTTTCGCAAACTGTGTTACTGTCGGCCCGATGAGCGGGACAGAAACAAGCACGGGACCTGGCAAGCACCTTGAGAGATTGAGGCAGGATCAGGATTCCGGACGTTCACTCGGACACCCGTGGAGAGCCCCAGCTGGTGAAAATGTTCCCGTGCACGTTTGTCTTTGAGCTCGTCCAACACTTGCGGGACAGTGAGGTAAGTGTCGGCCAAGCCCTGCAGCGGAGACAGAGAAAGAAGAGGGCCAGAATCTAGGACTAGGTTTTTACAGCGTCGCGACATGATGCTGGTAGTCGTACAAGGAGGCTAAGCTGCATCTAATCTGCGTGGGAAATGCACCACAGCAGACCCTTAGCATGATAAAGAGAGAGACTAGAGATCGCAGTCATCATGGCACCTAGACAGTACGTCGTCGATCATATCCACCCACATTCGCTCACCAGCCCTCCAGATATCGCATCGTCGTTCTCCCTGGCGATGGGATCGGTAGGAACTCCCCTCCAGCATGCCCATTCATGTTGACAATCATCCTCAAGGTCCCAGTGTTGTCGCTCAAGCCACACGAGTCCTGGAGCTTATCTCCGAGACATCATCCACAACGAAGCTCACCCTCGAACCCCATGATTTCGGAGGTTGTGCCATCGACAAGCATGGCGACCCTCTTCCCCCTTCAACCCTCAAGGCTTGCCAGGAGGCGGATGCCATACTGATGGGTAAGCTTGATATGCGGCGACTGTCACGGAACTCACCGTCCCCCAGGCTCCGTTGGTGGTCCAAAATGGGGTCCGGAGGCCAAGGTTCGCCCAGAGCAGGGCCTACTCAGGATCCGCAAGGAACTTGGTCTGTATGCCAACGTCCGACCTGCCAACTTTGCATCCGACTCCTTGCTCTCTTACTCCCCTCTGAAGGCGGAGATCGCCAAAGGTGTTGACATGATCGTTATCCGCGAACTTATTGGCGGTCTCTACTTCGGCCCTCGCCAAGAGCAGAATGACGGGGACACGGCGTACGATACCATGGTGTACAGCGTTTCCGAGGTACAGAGAATTACACGCGTCGCAGCGCAGATTGCATTGGCTGCGAACCCTCCCCTCGCTATTCATTCGATCGACAAAGCCAACGTCCTAGCGAGTTCGAGACTTTGGAGGAAAGTCGTGACGGAGACCTTGAGGAGCGAATACCCGCAACTAACTGTCGATCATTACTTGGTCGACACTGCCGCGATGCTGATCGTATCCAACCCTAAGAAGCTGAATGGAGTCATCCTCACCGAAAACATGTTTGGTGACATGTACGCACCTTATCACTATCCTCTGCACTCGCCTGGTAATTCTTGTTCCTAGTCTTTCGGATGAAACTAGTGTCATACCTGGTTCTCTCGGCCTATTGCCTTCTGCATCCCTTGCAGGAGCGCCGGCATCACCTTCGGATCCATCATTTAAACCCACGCCAGGCATCTATGAGCCGATCCATGGTTCTGCGCCGGACATTGCTGGAAAAGGAATTGCAAATCCTATCGGAACCATCCTTAGTGCTGCGATGCTCCTACGGTACTCCCTTGGGCTTGAAAAGGAGGCACAGGCTGTTGAGGCTGCTGTCCGCAAGTCTCTCGAAGACGAGAGCATCGGGGGTTATGGCGCCAGAACAGCCGACTTGGGTGGCAAAGCCACCACCATTGAACTTGGTGACAAAGTGATCGAGGCGCTGAAACAGTCGTTTTAGCCTTTGTTTTACTAAGCCCACTGTACGATGCCGCCAGTAAATATTCCGTACCAAAACATGGTTGAATGGGTGTCTATTTTCTCGCTTCGCAGAGTTACTGAGCGCTGAAGTCATCGTGAACCAGCAATTCCTCTATAACATGACAACTGCAGCATCATTCGGCCCAGGCGTTGACTCAGGTTGTCCCTCGTCGCTGGCTAGCAGGTAAAGCCTATGAGTAACAAGTGAAGCTTGAAGCCTGGCAGTGGTAACTAACAACGGCATCTAAAGTACTGGTTTTTACCGGTGACAAGATCTCTGCAGGCAGCAGCTGGCCACTCTCATAGTGATCATGACTGAGATCTTTGCTTGAGATCAATAGGCCCTAGTCCACTCTCTACAACAAGAAAAAAAAATCCAGCATATAAAAAACGAGTGCTCTTTACACGACACAAAACACACGCAATTCTGGACCTAGAACATATTCGCCAATTTGCTCGCAGCGACCCTTGCGTCCAATCGTGGCCGTGAGGGCTGCACCCGCATTGATTGCGACATATTTACCGGAGCGAGGTGTGCGAGAGGATCGAGGATCTGTTGTGGTGTATTCGTCGATACTACTACCGACGAAGCGGAGAGGGGATCTGTACCAGCTAGAGGGTGGCTGGGCTGTGGAGAAGTAGGCGTGGACGTTTTCACCGTACCGCCGAGCGATGTCTGAGGGAGTGAAGGCGAAGAAGACGAAGGTCCAGCAACAGCAGGTCCGAGAGTCGAGGGTGTAGGTTTCACGAACATGGATTGAGTCCCATCTCCAAAACGACCACCCTGCAACGGGGCAGAGATTGACGCGGACACTGAAGCGTTTGCGTTCCGTGCCGTGGATGGGCCGGCACCTGGTGATTGTGGAGCGGCACTATGTGGCCGGAACACCACTTGGGTTGCAGGTTGCGTGCCAGCGGGAAAGCCGCTAAATGACCGCGTGTTAGGCGGCGCGGTGACTGCAGCCCTTACTGATGACTTGGTATCGTCCTCCAATGGCAGAATGATAGAAGGTTTGGGGTAACCGTTGAGTTTCGGCGGGGCGACTTTCTGGTTGGCAGAATTGACATCTCCCCTGAGAGATTCGAGTTCCCTGAGTAACTGTTTTTCGTACTGGATAGAGGAGCGTGCATGCTCAATTAAGGCAGCAGCTATATCGTCGGTCACTGTCTTGGTATGGATTGCCAAAGCACGATGAAGATTTTGTGAGATGCCATTAGATCGTTGTGCAAGTACTTGCTCGTACTTGTTGGCCTGTAAAACTACTTTTAACGACCCGTGTTTCATAAGAAGATACTATTACCTCTTCCAAGTCTTCCAACGCTTCGTCCACGCGCTCAGGCCTGATGTTAGAGCTGGCTTTCAACCTCTCTATGTTCCTTCTTTTGGATATTGTCGCTTTAACAGCGGCTTGGTACTCCTCCAAAACACCAGCTCGATGGAGAAGCGCTTCCTTGGCAGAACGTGCATTCATCCCTTGATAGCCAAATGTATCGCCAATGACAACACATTCGCTTATGGATTGTGCTTGGTCGAGGTCGGCGAGACTGTGCCAGGCCCTCCCCAATTTCCGCAGTGCATTCGCTAATGGAGGATGAGCTTCTGACGATGCGACGTTGATTAGCTTATTTCCCATCTCAGCATGTGCAGTGGATAACGCTGTCATGGCATTCAGCATTCGGGTTGAATTGTAAGCACGAGCAAAGGAAACGCTTACATCGCCTGGTTACGGAAAGCTTGTCAACAGTTTTTGCAGCTTCGAAAAACTGAGTTTCAAGTTTGGTAAGCTCGAATCTGGCGCGCTGGAGTCCTTCGTCTTCGTCCGGCGCACCACGGCGGATAAGCGCAAAACCAGAGCTCGTTTTCCGCCTTGGACGGGGCATCGGTTGATAACCAAAGTCGCTCTCGATGAATGAGCGCAAGTCCTCGTCGTGCATAACGATCGGGTCCTCGCATATCCGCGTCAACCATCTCTGCAACATGATTCGTACTAGGCGATCGTCCTCTTCATCCGTCGGCGCTGAGGTCTGTGCAAGGGGAAGAGCGGGGACGATGGTGTGTGGACAGTTGTTGAGCAAGGCGTCGTAGAATTGCTGAAACTCGACGAACGAGCGGGAAACATTGCGATATGTCGTGCCGGTGAAGTTGGAAAGGTTCGTCTGGGGGTTATGAAACAAACCAACGGATTCAACGGATACAATCTGGTGCCATGGATAGATTACACACTTGGGCATCAAACTTGAAGAGGATGTCCCTTCTGTTGCGATCCAACCCAGTAATCCGCATACGAAGATAGGGCTCGCTCTTTTCATATTTTACTCCATTAGCGCCTACATTGTTTTGAGGAGAGATGAGACCAGGTTCTGGGGCACCGTATATCTTGGGCTCTTTTCCGAAGAGGCCGTCTGGCTCAATCTTCTGCGTGATGACGGACGACGGCGAGGCACGATGAAGATTGGGTATCGGTGAGTTGGGCTCGTGAGGCGTAGTAGGCCATGGTGGGGGGGAGTCGTTGTCTCCATTGGCGAAGATGGAGCTCGTCGAACTGAGCGGATCGAACATGGCAGACCTGCGGAATCGCTCGAAGAACGAAACAGACCCAACCAGCCCATAATGAGGCTTTATGTAATCAGGCGACCACATCTAGTGTTACTGTAGTTAAGTAAATAAGCGTAAGATCAGTAGTTGTCTATTACTCCTTCCCGTCAACCATGTTCAGCGGTAGCATGTGCCCCATCCGTAACACCTTTGTCCGGAGGTACTTGTTCAGGTCTGTACCCCACGTCATATCCCCACCGGTCATGCTGACGCCCGCCTTGCGACCCTCAAGCTCACCCGGGGACAGAGCTGTCTCGTATTGATGCCTCCATGACCTTGGTACCATCGGAACGCGCTCGACCACTCTTAGCCCCTCCTTTTCAAGAGCCATGACTTTATCTGGGTTGTTGGTCAACAACCGGATGCTCTCCCCCTGCTCTGAGCCCAACCCAAGATCTCTCAATATGGCTGCTGCGATGTCATAACCACGTTCATCGGCCTTGTGTCCTAGGAGGATATTGGCAGTGACGGTGTCGTGTCCCACATCCTGGAGGTTATAAGCCCGAATTTTTGACAACAGGCCAATACCACGACCCTCCTGTCGAAGATAGATAACAGCACCCCTGCCGGGGACGGTTGCTGAAGATGTCAAGAGCTGGATAGGCTGGGAGATGAGGCGGATGGCCTCGTCGAGCTGCTCTCCACAATCGCAGCGCATGCTTCCGATGGTTTCACCAGTGAAACATTCAGAATGAATTCGGACGAGGGGGGGTGGAACGTCGGTAGACAGACGAGATTGGTCAATGGGTCGAGAAGGGATTCTAGTTTCGGGGGAAAGTCTCCCTACATAGGCTCCCCTTAGGATCCGGTCTTCCTGTGTTTCGTCATCACTCCATATAGCATCAAGGGAGTGGCTGCGTATGGGTGGTGCGGTAGACTGGTCGTTTACGGAATATTGTGCAGGGTCGATGACGATTGCGAGATGTTCCTTGTTGTCGCGGGTATTGTGGTAGAGGTGTAAGAAGACAGTGCCGTGAGGGGTGGGTATACGGGTTCGAGCCATGCACCGGACTTGGACTCGAGGTTCGGAAGAGAGTTTTTCACGTGACAGGGAAGCGCTCGTTGATGGTGGCAGAGGCGGATCTCTTTTACGGGATACAGACGGCGAGAGTATCTCGGCAGAGTGCAGCACACTGATTGACTGCGGTACATTCTCTTTTCCCCTAGCCTCTGGTGGCACCTCCTGCTCTTGCAGGCGCAGCCTTCTCGGCGCTTGCTGACTGACATGCAGTAATGATTTGTGGTCCGGAGTTGCGCCCGAGTCGCCCGAAAGTTTGACCCGTTCGGGGCTTTGGCAGAATGGTAGGCGAGTGGCATGGCCAGAGTGGTTGCGGGTTATGTGTGGGCTGGATGCAAACGCAGCAGCAAAAAGTAGGGAGTCGAGCGCTTCATCTCTCCTGGGATGGGGGCGTTTCAGGGAACGAGGACGGGAAAAGCGATCCTGTATGGGATCGGATTCTGCACCGAAATGATACGAGAGGATTGGGGATTCTGCAAGAGTCATTGAAGGGGACGGAGTGTGGGTCAGCGACGGGGCGATGTGTGTGGGAGGTGCTGATTTAAATGTCTAGCCGAGCCGAGGACGCGGGATTTAGTCTAAACGTGGAAAGCGAAGTCAGCTTCTCTTCGCCAGCGTAGTCATCAATTCGTTCTTTTCGCGCTTCCACTTGCAGGCTGTGTACAAGATATGATATTCGCCTACGCTCATTCTGTCCGACGCTGCCTCACTCGGCACTTGTCGGGCTCGAGCTCTGCTGCTTCGGCGCCCGGCCGCCCTCACAGCGAGCTCTCACCCGACAGGCCCGGGCCGGACAACCCTCTCGCCACACACGTACATTCCCTCTTTTCTCTGCCGAGTCCCACGTAGCTACGAACACACAAGTAGATGTCTGCTCGGGAGATCTAGCACGTGACAGCTCCTGCACTACGGCGTAAAACGGTTCTCGAGTGTGCATGACAAGCCGCACAGCGAAAAACAGTGTGAATCGGTGTCGGTGGTCGCCGCTAGGAACAAAGATGAGACGACGGCGTTTCACATGGGCTGCAAAAGTACAGTAATAGCCATGTACAATAGCAGTACTGGTGTCGCCAAGGCGCGGACGGGGCTAGATCTTGCAGCTTACTGAATTAGCAGATCCTTTGGCGACGCTCACTGATAACCGATATAAACCTTAAACCTTGCGTTCTGTCCCGTGGGCTCGAAAAACGCGTTCGCCTTGCATTTGCCTCGTGTTCACAAGTTGCTGCTTGACCTCTTTCAAAGAGCACCTTTTGCTAACACTCAGCACCCCCGCCTCGCCGTAACCTTCTCCCTTGGTGTCGCTGTCAGGGTAGCGTCCGTCTCTCGTAAAGGTCCATCGGGATTGCCCTATCAGAGCTAAAGGCCGTTGACGGCCAGGTCCAGGTGCAGAAATTAATAAACCGCCGTGTTTTGACGCGTATTCCCATCGTCGTCACCCTCATCTCGCGTCCTAAACCCGCGCAGTATTCCCCCCCATGACCAGCG